>LOEQ01014509.1:1592-17834 GCA_001685075.1 Bramus lutescens | reverse complement strand
ATATATATATGCTCTTGTAAGCACCAATCTACTACAGAGAAGCTGATGGGCATCAAGGAATCTCCATATGGTATTTGATTTCAAAGTGGCAAATTTAGACACCAGGCAAGACACTGCCTTTGTCTCAACTGCAAACAGTATGTTGTACACAGTTGAAAAGGACACAAAAGATGCAGAATGCTGAAATTTGTCAAGATGAAATAGGCCTCTTCTTAAAGCAACATCTCTGAGATATTTTAGGTCAGTAAGCTAAAGACAGATGCATCAATGTTGCAAAAGATACTAGTGTGTCTGTTCCTGCAACCCACAGTCTCCTTAAATTCTATATTTTTAAGAATTATTTGTTTTGCACTTACTGTTTACTCAGGTAATATATTCTCCTGCTCAGTATTTTGAAAGGTTTGAAGACTAGATAGTTACAATTTTACAGATTTCCTTGCTACTAAATTAAAAAATATACAAGAGAGATGTAACATTTAAATAGTTTGAAATATATAAAACACTACCATGTTTAACTGAGAAAATAATTTACGGACTGAAAACATATTTTTATATTTGTAATACAATTTTACATAGAATATGATTTTGGCACAAAACTTTGCAAGTACCGAGATAGGGTAGATAATAGAATACATAGGCCAAAAATTTCAAAACAGTGGGAATAGTTATTGTGAATGTAAGTTCTGATTTTGCTAATTTCCATGGACTCTGACTCCTGTATATGTAAGGTGTAGATAAATAAACAGTCAGTATTGATTATTCCCAGGTCCAACTGAGACCTGGATATAGACAGAGCTTGACTTGTAAGAACCAGCACTACTAACAATTTTTTTTTTGAGACAAGGTTTCTCTGTAGTTTTGGTGCCTGTCACGGAACGAGCTCTTATAGACCAGGCTGTCTTCGTACTCCCAGAGATCCACCTGGCACTGCCTCCCGAGTGCTGTGATTTAAGGCGTGAGCCACCAATGCCTGACATTGCTCACACTGTTATACACGTTCCTGGACTCTGATTGTACGAGTGTGCACTCAAACTGAGCATGAAATAAGACCCAAGAAGGAAACTTATCTTACTTCCAACAGTTTAGGAAAATCCTGCAGCAATCTTGGAGAGCTCAATCATAGCTGCTGATTTATTTCTCACACCGTCTTTAATGTGTTTTGTAGTACTATCAGACAAACTAAAGGTGAACAAGAGGATAAAATACTAATTTACTACTGGCATTGTTTCCACTTACTAAAAGGAAAAAGCCCATGATAACTAATAGTGATTATATATTTACTATTTGTGTCTACATCTAATATATCAGCATGAAAGCCTCCCATTCTGGATGCAAATATCCTACTGTGATTCTGGGCTGCTCAATGAAGCATTTTTGAGCATACACAAATTGCTTCTGGTATCTAAAATGACATCATAATTTATCGATAGATTGAGGTTTTTATTTAGAAAAAAATTATAATATATGTATAATGTCAAAAATTATACCTTTGTATATATGCTTTTATTAGTGCTTCATCTGTGTACATGTTTTCTGACATTTATTTCAGATTGAAATTTTCAATGACTACTTATGAAATATTTTTCAGTATTACTACATGAATATTAAAATTTTGATAAAATTCACTGCATTGCCATGACTAGATTTTTCTCTACAATCACCTATACCAGTACTCTATTTTTAGGTCATATACTGCCTCTGTCTGCAATGACATCTGACCTCAGGGAAAGCATGGTTTTTTTTGTGTGTGTGCGTGTGTCTGGATATGGGGCATTTTAAAACAGATGGATATCATTACAAAGCTAGCAAATCTGAGGAAATCTATATTTATCCTTTTATCATCTTATTAAATAATATAGGCCACTCTGATAATAGATGGAATTCATAAAGGTTCCTCAGAATACAGCAGAACATTGTCTGAATTTTGTTATGGAACAATTACATATGCAATATTACACCATGGAAATTAAATAATGCAAGTTTACATATATAAATATATATATATCCATTAAATACTAGTTATATACATTAGTATAATATCATGCCGCAACCTTGAAATTTGCCACTTGTGGTATGAAAAGAGGCCAGTAAGTCTCTGAGCTCCTGCACTCAATTCATATGCTTCATGTCCTAGAGATGCATGATAATATTAGAATACGATGTTTTTTCATATGTATATACTAGATATAGATTCAGTTTTTCATATTTCAAATTATCAGCTCATGGAAAGAACCCTCTATGAGTCTGTGCATTTTATAAAATAAAAAGCAGAAAATAACATAAGGAATATTCTTTAGTGTAGACACATGTTGGGGTCTGTGGAACCAGACCCTGAATTTCTTGTAAACAGCTTGCTTTTCTGGTGCTTGCAGCTTCTCTGAGCAAGGCAACTGGTTTTCCTGTGTTTGCAGCTGCTCTGACACAAGACCCTCAGGGACTCCTGATAGTAGGGGAGTGTTTTATTCTGGATTAATAGCTGAAAATCCTGAGGGCTAGAGCATGGATATTGGTCAGGGAAGACACTATATAAGATACCCTGGAACACAATAAAGTTGATATACTTGATTCAAGTTAGCATTCTTGGCATTCTTGTTTTAAGGATGACCTGTGTCTTTGTCTCTGTGTGTATGCGTGTTTTTCAGTTCCCAGCCCCTTTCCCAGCATGTGAACCATACAGTAGTGTGTAGCAGTTAGATCACAGAACAGGTGTACTTCTATACAGACACAGATGTTTCTTTTATTTAACTAACTATTCTACTAGGTTCTCTTCTGTTTCTAATTTTTGCATTCCCACACTTTCAGCATTTGTTGTCAGCCTCCTGAAATAAAACAGTTGGATCAAAATGGTCTTCACTCTTTTTATGTAATCCACACATACATCAACTAAGAGCAACATTCAGGAGTCTCCCATATTAATGACTCAGAATTAAATAAAAATATGTTTTACTGTTCCTCTTCGAAATAAGGTCTTTTAATTAGTATAAATTAGGATCTGAGAGTCAGTCTCTTAAACTATTAATAGAGCTATAATTTCTTCTTTTTTCCATCTACTATGTTAAGGTCAAAATCAAAACTAACAGGAATACAACATTTCAAGGTAAAATGCATGATTTCATCATGTACTTCAAATGTCATAATGTACCAACATTTATCCATTCAGAAGTTATTACTGGGTTGGTACCAGTAGACATGTTTTAATTTTTATTCTATTATCTTTAACTAATGCAGATATCATTGACAGGAAGAAATCTTTGCAAAATCCAATATTCTAGCCTACTCCAAATTGTTAAGGAGATAGTGCTTACATAAATAGAAACTTCATCTGCACAAGTATAATTTCTAACTCTTGTTAAATATTAACCTTATACACATAGGAAACAAAAGCTCTTACTTCCAGGAAACATAAAACATGATTTTACAACATTGCTACATTATTCGATAACTCAAATATCAAATAACTTACAATGTTTGGTCAGAGACAAGCTGATAAATACAAAAGATCGCCACTATTCTTGGCATAGAAAATATTGCATGCCATGTCCAGACACAATTCATTGTACCAAGGAACAGGATACCTGTTGGGATGACGCTGTGTCCTCTAATAAAGACAGGATAATAAAAAGCAAATTTTGAGAAATTGGGAAAGCCAATTAAAATTAAATAAAATCAAAGAAACGACAAAAAATGGTTACCACAATGCAATCCCATTTGAAATGTTACAAAAACGGAAAATTCTCAAAAATTAACACAATTAGCAGAAAACCAACTGAATAATTTGGAGGCTAAGATAGAGAGGATAATTTTCTGCTATACAGTAACATAGATAGGATCTTGTTTTAGAAAAGGTCAGTGCAAAATTGGTTATATAAAATCACAACAGTGTGTATACAGTGTGGAATAATGGATGTATACAGTTGTATCTAAACAAAAATATTATATTATAATTTTATTATGTACAATGGATTTATTTGACATTTTTACTATAGATGTTATTTTAAAGGAGGGAGAAGAAAGGAGTGTAAAATACCACAAATGCAATATTCATGTATAAAATTTTAAACTACATTATGAAAGTATACACATGCATGCATAGTAATGTATAATATAATTATGCCTATTCAATATCATACATGTATACATATGTAAACTTATATGAATATTAAAAAGTAGTTGAGATGCTTCATAAAATATTTGGAGAGCTATTGTAAAGCTGAATTCCTTATACTATGAAGGGATATCAGCTTTTTCTCATTCAGGTATAAGTAGTGCATTATTAAATTTGTTTGATGTCCAAAGTCATGTCTTTAAGTGAAAAACTTGAGATAAGAGACTATATCAAAAATATTCTTACAAATACCAATACGGTGGAATTTCCTACATACTTTCATCATCATAAATTGGGTATCCATCTGCTAATATTAAGAATTTAAATGGGATTGACTAATTTTCTATAATTACAGATTAATCCTTAAGTGAGCATGACAAAATCTTTACTCTCATTAGCTCCATGACCAAAAGGAGAAAAAAGGAAGAAGTGTTCATATATATTTTTGTATAGTGGCCAAAAACTCCAGGGAAAATTCAAGCAAATTTTGTTTTAAGACTATGTGATGGAAGGCATAACACATACTGCCTTTATGGCTAGGAATCTAATAATAAAATGATAACAGAATACATAAAAATAATTGCTTTTATGCTTCCAGAATCAAATAGTAAAACTCTGAATCCAAATGAAATATTGATATATTCGTATACCTGAGCATCACTTGACCCACATCAGAGATGTGCCATTGGCACTAGTTGGAAAATAACAGAAACTATGTGCAGAGAAGGTCTTTCAATAGAAGATAAGAGGCTTTATGGTACCATGTTATGATGTTTCATGACTTTAAAACCTACTTGAAGGCCATGTACATTTGTATTGAAAAGATGGAAGAAATATTGCAACAAATTCAAATGGAGGTTGTTGATTCCAAAGTACCAGTGTTTTCCAGTATCAACATTACTAGCAGACATAGGAACACAGAATCTGAGATGGAAGATACAAGATAAGATATGCACTTGTCATAGCACACAAAACCAACACACACAGTAACAAATAAATCTGATATGTTAATTATTTCATAGGGTAGTATGTTATACCTTGCTGCCATGATCAATAACTGGTTGATTTCAAACAAAGCTCATGCTGTCTGATTTCCTAAATAGAAAGGGAATACAAGTGTGAAAAATTATGTACAAGATTTTTACATGGCAAAACACAAAACTATGCCAACCAAAACAGCAAAGCTGAGCTTGTGAGAACCTAAAAGAAAACAGAATGATAAGTGTTTCCTCTTCTGTAACTTATTGTACCATGAGAGGTTTTGGAGCCAGGTAGGGTTGGGCCTTCATTTGTTACTGCATAATATTTTCAATGACTCTAAGTTTTAGTGAAAAGGAAACCTACAAGGTCATAACAATTCCCACAGAGGATCTCAGAGAAAAGAGGATAGATCATGACTCCCCTTTACTCTGTCAGATGCTAATACCAGAAGTGTATTATTTCCTTGCAGATATTGCAGAGTTTCAAGACTGAGGCTGTGCTTCTAAAAGCTTAAAGAGTAGCAGAGGTTTCTGAAGCAGGAAGTGATATGCTGCACAGGAAATTATAGCAGGTGACTCAGAACTGTAATACTTAGTTGACTGTATTACAATACCAGTACCTGACTTTGCTAATTTCCCTTGACATAGTCTCATATACAAGTCAATAGCGGTCTGTCATGTCTGTGTCAGTGTACATTTGGGTTTCTGGTATAAACATAAGCAGCTGACAGCTGGCATAGCAAGAGCCTCACTAGTAAGGACCTGCTATGCCTAAACTATAATGAGCTCACCTTGTCTGTGACTGAAGGAGTGTTGGGCATTGAAATTGTTTCTGGAATAATGAGAAGAATGATCTCAAGTCCTCCAATAGGAACAAATCCTGTGGTAACCCTGGAGATCGCCATCAGAGTTGCTGACTCATTTCTCCCTCCCATCTAACTGTATGGTCCAGCAAAAAAATGAAGGTGAAAGTGGATGATAGAAAACAATGTAGTTTATCTAGGACCCGAATCCAATTATCAAAAAAAAAGAAAACAACGCAGGTAACTAGGAGATTATTATACATCCACTCTTTGGGTCTGTACCCTACCTATCTACCTGAAATTTCTCATTTCTGCCTGTTGACGCTAGATTGTGATTCTGTGCTGCTGATTGCAGCTTACTGTTATCACATTCAGAAATGTCATGTCAGAGTCCATAAACACACTGATTGTGGAATCTACCACTTGAAATTTTGAGACTCCCAGGTACCTGATTTTGATTACAGAAAATGCAGAATTCAAGACTAACTCAGGAATCACAGATATTAAGGCTGAAACATTGGCTTCAGAGACTGGAACACATTTCCTGCACTGCAAGCTGAAACAGGTGACTCTTAGCAGGAGCGTGGGAAATCACATTTCGACTTTAGTCTGAAGCCCGATGGCAAACAAGCATAGAGAAGAAAAATCTGTTCCAAGTTCGAGAGACATACAGGATACAGAAGCAATAGAAACCTAGGGAAAAGGGGGATTTGGTGTGATTTCCCATGCTCCTATTTCTGGCCATGAGTCATATGAAATAACAGATAAATTTTCAGGCCCTTTACATGTAATCAGTTTCAGTGAGGCTTCTAATAAGTACCAGATGTTTATCTGTTCCCAATGACATAAGTAATTAGGACTTTTGAGAATAGGTTATTGCTATAATGTTGGGAGATATAACCTCGATTGCAAATAGTTTATAGTACATCTCATGGGAAACAATAAGAACACCATTAACTAGGAAGAAAACTAAATAACTCATGCAACTGAAGAAGATAACCTATGTTGACATATCCATCTATGTTATCGTAGAGTACAGGCAGAAAAGAAAAGTAACATGAGGGGTATACTCAGAAACCACAAGATGTTCCTTTAATTTAAACAAATTTTCTACAACGTTTCTGTCTCTGATACTATTTTTTTGCAATAGCTAAATTTCAAAATTTATTGTTTGCCTCCTGGATGAAATCTTGTGTTCAATCCAGTGACTCCTCTGTACTTTTGTAATACCCACATAAATTTAACATGAACAATCCTGATTGCTGTCCCTCATGTAAAGTCCTTTAATCCCCCCAAATTATATTTTATACTCTTTCTTTTCAAAAATAATGTCCTCTTAACTATTTAATTCACTACTGATGTCTTATAGACTGCCATCTAAGCCATTCTTTAACTAATATTTCTACTCATAACACTCCTGCTCTGTTAATGTCTACACTGCAGCCAACAGCACTGTAAAACAACTCAGCAACCTTGATTATTTTTACCAAGTTCTTGTTAATCTTTACCAACACTTAAACCTCTTAGGATATTAGTGGCTAGGTCTCCAAAGATATGTATGAAATTTTCATGCAGTCTTGATGAATAAGGCAGGCAAATATCATTCATAAGAATACAAATTATGACCAATGTAATGACCTAGCCTGCTACAAATGGCTAGCAAGATCATATCACAGAAGCAGAACATTTATCTGCAAATTTTCTGAAGTTACACATCTTTAACTGTTTTACAAATATTCATACTTATGCCCAGAGAGAACCTTGAAGGTAACTATCTGAAATAATATATTATTTTACAGCATTAATGAATAATTCCACAACTGTTCAAACAGCTAAGAACTTACAAAATTTTGTGAAACAACTCCTGAACAATACATACAACCCTCCATTATTCCTAAACTGGGAATGCATTGTGTACAGTAGAAAGACATAGTTTATCTTAGAGAGGAATATGATATCTGGCTTAAGGTGATGTGGTATTTTCCTCTGTATGCAATAAAAACCATTAACAAATAAGGAAAGTGCTTTGGACTATAGCAGGGCAGAAATTTGGTAGGTGGGGAAAATGGAAATAAATGCTAGGAGAAAGAAAGGTGGAGTTAGAGAGAAGCCATGTAGCACTGTCGGAGTCAGATATCGGAACTTTAGCTGTTAAGCCACAGGCACATGGTGATGCACACATTAATAGAACTGGGTTAAATTAATATGTAAGAGTTAGTTAAAAAGGAGCTAGAGCCAACGGTCCAAGCACTGTTTTAATTAATATAATTTCTGTGTGATTGTTTTGGGGCTGTGCAGCCATGATCTAACAAGCTGCGTCTTCCTTCTACAAATTTGTATGCTGATTTGGTGGACTAAATACATGTAAAATTTGTGAGAGCTTGGAAAGGAACTCTATACATACAAAAAGAACAAGTTTAGCCATTTTTTTTTCATCTGGCAGCTTGCTGAAGCACCTAAAAGAGGTTTTCCTGATTCAGCATTAGTAGGAAAAAAGCTGCACCATATTGGAATGCTAGCTTTCTGGACCATGCTGCCAGCACAAACTATGTTTCAGGTAGAAGGTCCAGCTACAGAGCATTTGAGAAGGGTTTGTAAGTAGACTGCTTCAGCTTCCTTAATGGTGGCATGGACTGGCTGTGTGCCTAAGAATGGGGCTGTCGGCATGGCTCTCAGAGGCATCAATCAGCTCTGCCATACAGGGCTGGGTGAAGCCAAGCAGGAATGCCATATATACCCTAGTAGTGCTGAAGCTTAAAATTTTAAGAAGCACTTAGTATTTTAAGAAGTGCTCCTGGACAGTAAAGAATTACAGATGCACAACAGAACAGATTCAGACATAAAAGATCTCTAAATGAGTCACAGTGTTTAATAAATCTGCATAGGCTTGTGAGAAAGAAGAAAAAGAATATGGAACATTATAAAAAGAAGTAAACAGTTTTTTAAAAATAAAATAAGGTCTTTAAAGAGACAGGGTACAAACAGTAATAGATGAAAGGAGTAAATATAATAAAATAAATATTAAAATTGTAGAAAAAGTAATAGAGTAAAAACAAGTCATGTGAAGATGGAAAATTTACAGTGAGTTTGGATTATATCTATTGTGTTTCACTTAAACACAAAAGGGGAAATAATGTTGGATTTCCCTCTTTATGCTGTGATTACAATTAATGACTAAAAGAACTGCTTTCTACCTATAGCAGGGCAGAGCTTAGGTAGGCAGGGAAGACAGAACTGCATGCTGGGAGAAAGAAGGGCAGAATTAGAGAATAGCCATGTATCCCTGCTGGAGACAGACATAAGAACTTTATCCAGTAAGCCACAGCCACTTGGTGATACACAGATTAATAAAAATATATTAAATTAACATGTAAGTGTTAGTCAATAAGAAGCTAGAGCTAATGGTCAAAGCAGTGTTTTAATTAATAGTTTCTGTGTGATTATTTTGGGGCTGAGAAACCAAGAACCAACAGGTGGCTTCCCCTCCTACAGTTAGAAAAATGACTTATAAGAAATATAAAAAATATAAAAGGAGAAGATATTGAAAGCCTGAAAGAAAAACAAAAAAAGAAAACCAAACAAATAAAGGTTAAAAAAAGTATTTAGCACATCACCACACATTGTCACAGAAACACAGACGGAAATCTCTCTCAATTACCCAACTTAGAAGAAATGTAAAAATATATGGATACTAATAGAAAGAACCTATTTCTACAAAACAATAATTTTAATACGTCTCATAATTACAAATGCTCATTACATATACATTTTATATGTAGGATCAAATTGTCTTAAGAATTTGTATTCATTTGGACTTTATAGCGCATCCATGGTATCACAGGAGGAAACAGAAAGAAGTATAATCTAGTATAAATACAATGCTCAAGATGAAGTTCTCTACTATATCAAAGATGACTATACAAGCATATATATATGCATATACATATGCAAACATTCATATAAATGCAAGAATGCTTGTGTATATACATATGAATAAACATATACACACACATATATATACATGTACATATGAAAAGAATTTAAAAATATTTGGAGATATATTATGTTAACTACACATCTTATTCCATGATCGAACATAAGAGATATCTCCCTCAATTGCTATTTCTGAGTTATTTGGTTTACTTGTTGGTCAGGGTGTTCCCATTGTCCCTCAAAAGAGTCTCACAAACCATTTCCAAATTACAGACAAAACTCTCAATATTATGATAAGAACCTATTTCTGAAATTCCTATTACTAATGTCAACATAGAATAGAAAAACATCTGGTGCCTAGTTACAAGCTTCAATGAAACTGACTACATGTTAAAGGTCTGATGGTTAATCTGCCTGTTACTAAAGGAGAAACAAAACTCCTCACTCTCCTGAGATACTTGCCCTAAAACAGAACACAGTGAGTATTTTTCAGATATAGTGTTGCCAGAGGGGTTAAATATTATGGAGGTAATGTGCTACTTTTGAGGATTAAGATTAACTCCAAGAGGTGTAAGAAATACCCAACATGCTAAAATGTCCAAGAACCTAAGGCTAAAATGTTCACAGACATATGCAAAGACTAGTTTTGCTAAAAGAATAAAAAGGTAAACTGAGTCCTCTAACATATTGATATGCCCAGAGATTGTACATCACATGTCCCTAATCAGAGTCATCTCCTTACGCACCAAATAGGAAATAACACAATGTTGTGTAGCTGGGATCTATCTCTAGTACCTGAGAAACATTACCATACTATGTTGAGATGTTATTTGTCTTCAAAAATCCTCTCCCCAAAGTCAACAAGATTTATATTGAAAAGTAGGCATAAAGATTCTAACAGATTGAGAGATGGATGAATCCATAGTAACAATGTTTTCTAACATCAGCATTACTATCAGACATAGGAATTCAGAGTCTGAGGAAGCAGACACAAGATCTGCACAAGATCAAAAGGTACAAGAATTGACAATGCTGTAGCAATTCTTATGTTGGATCTCTCTGGAAAAAAAACAAAGAGAATCTCTCCCCTATTGTCTGTCAGATACTAATGTTGAAATGGATTGTCTTTCTTGCAGATGATATAACACTTCAAAACTGAGACTGGGGTGTCACATCTTAAGAGACCAGCAGTAGCTTGTTAAGCAGGACCCTACTTCTGGCACATTCAACACAAACATGTGCTCAGATCTGTAATACTGGGAATCATACAATTCCTAACTTCACTAATTTCTATGGATTCTTACTCCTTTACATGTCAGGACCTGTCTGCCTTGTCTCAAAGAATTTACAGTTGGGCTTTGGTTACACCCAGGACCAACCCAGACCTGGAATATAGTCAGAGCCTGACTGGTACAAAACTGCTATGCTGATGCTTTTATTTGCACTACTGGGCTCTGATTGAAGGACTGTGGGCATTCAAATTAAGCATGAAATAAGAACCAATAAGGGGAGTGATCTCAATTCCACCAATAGAGGAATATTCTGCTGTACCCTTGGAGATCCCCATCAAGGCTGTTGATTCAGTCCTGTCTCTATTGTGAATGTGATCTACAAGTAGTGAAATCAAAAGTGGACAAGAGGTAAGAAAATTTAAATTACTCTGTGCTGTCACTCCAGTTATCAAAAGTAAAATATGAAACTCTAGAAAATATGGGGTGTTCCTCTATCAGGCTCCCTGACAGTGCATGTGGCTATCAACATTATACTATCGGTTTCCGCCTGGAGCTGGCTTTTTTGATCCTGGGCTGCTTGTGTCTGAGATTTTCTGATATGTCATATCAAATCCCCAATTGCAATGATTAAGTTCTTAAATTCCAGTTGTCCTAACATGTTTATACATACATACATACGTGTGTGTGTGTGTGTGTGTGTATGCGTGCATGCATGCCTGATGTGAAATGCTTGAAAGTGGAAATGTTATTTTCATGGTCTGCTCTGAAGATCCCAAATATTCATACTATATACAATAATGTCAAGATGCTTAAAAATAATCTGAGGTATTAATTTTAGAGGGCATTATTCATAATACATTCATACTCTCAACATTTCACATTTTTTGTATGATTTTATGTGAGGCTCAACACGTCTTTATGTGTTTGCCATAAATGTTGTTTCAAAGAGCCAATTTAAACTCGTAAAATATTCCATTCATTATTAATATGTAAATATTGAAAATTTGAACAATTTTACTACATTCATTTCACAAGAATTAATCTCCAATCAGTATTACATACTTAGTACATATTACTCTCTTCTTTGTGATATCTGTGTTCAGGTAAACTACTTGTGTATGCATGGATATAGAGCCAATGTACTAGCACATTGCAGTCTCTCAGTGTTATGAGAGCTGAGGAAATCTGGTTTTCCCATTTCATCGACATTAAATAACAAGCTACTCTGATAATATTTTGGCTTCATGAGTCTTCCACAGGACTATTATAATATTTCTTTCATTATACTCTGACAGAATTAAACCTGAAAACTCAGATACTGGGAATTCAAGAATACCAGTGTGTTGAAGAATCTGTCACATACAGTTTGCATACAGAAGTAAATCAGCAATGCAATAATGAGACAGTGTTTCTCACAGGTATGGAATTTACCAGTAAAGTTATACAAGATGGCCAGTAAAGCTTTGAGTTTTACTATAGCTCCCTATGTCTTTATGCTTTAGATTGACTAGTGATATTTGTTTACCTGTTTTTTAATAAGTGAATCCTAAAAGCAGGTGCCAGTGCTTACTTCTGAACTGGAAGGTTGCTGCTACAGCCATCTAAGAAGCTGTTTATACATTACAAAATAAACCAAAGATAACAATTTGGCATTATTCAAAGACCCCACTGATATATCTTGTACATTACCACCTATTTTACTATTTTCCATCTCTGAATCTCTCTTTTGCATTCCCAACTTTGCATTGCACAACTTTTAACTTCTACTGACAGCCACCTGAATTAAAAGCTTGGTTTCAATTAAGTATATCTGCTGTACTTTAGTAATCCCCACACACATGGAATAAGATTAATGCTGTAGAATCCCCTACATATAGACTATCTTCATCCAGAAAAATTATGTTTTTCTTTTATTTTGAAAATATGATCTTTTAAAATGTTTCTTGTATTATCAGTGTTTTAGACACTGTCCCTTGAGAGACTAATACATCTACTGTTACTATTCATACCACTGCTGCTCTTTTCATGTCAAAACCACAGATAACAGACCTACAAAAGCAAATCTATAAATGTGATTAAATTACCATATTCTCCAAATGTTATAACTTCCCAATGCTTAGCCCTTCATTGTATATCACTGGCTCATTTTCGAAGAAAAGTCTGAGGCTTTCATTCTATTGTTCTGGATGAAGACAGAATAATATAATTAACAGGAATAAATTGTGCTCATATATGAAATTCTTTACTATGTAAAAGATGAATATACAAGCTTATATATTTATATATGTTTATACATATGTAAATACATTCATATAAATGCATACATGCATAAATACATTGATACACATACAAGTACATATGCACATATATGTTAATGAAGATTATTGTTTGTCCAGGCTAGCTTAGACTCGAAATAATGACACAGAAACTGTTGTAATTAAATAACTGTTTGGCCCATTAGCTCTAGCTTCTTATTGCCTAGCTCTTACTTCTTGATTTAACCCATCTCCATAAATCTGCGCTTCACCATGAGGTCTTGGCCTACCAGCAAAGTTTCAGCACATTTGTCCCTAGCGGCTCCATGGCTTCTCCTAACTCCACCTTCCTCCTCCCATGCTATAGGACAAGACAGTTTTCTTTATTTAGTGACCAATGAAAGCAACACAGAGACAGAAGGAGCTACCACAACGCATATATACATACTCAAATAAAAGGAACTTAAATGTATTTGAAGATATATCATGACAACTGCACATCTTATTCCACTTAAGAGACATCTCCCTTCATTGCTAGTTATGAGTTATTTGGTTTACTTGTTTGCCAGTTGAGTTCCCATTGTCCCACAAATGAGTCTCATAAACCATTCCTAAACTATGGTTAAAACTTTAAATACAGTGGTAAGAACCTATTTCTGAAGTTCCTGTAAATAGAATAGAAATACATCTGGTTCCAGGATACAAACTTCAAATAACTGACTACATGTGAAATGTCAGAAAATTAATCTGCTTATCACTAGAGGAGTTACAAGCTCCTCACTCTCATGAGCTACATGCCATAAAACAGAAAACAGTGAGCACTTTACGCACATTGTGTTGTTAGAGGGGTATAAATATCATGGAAGTAATGAACTACTTTTCAGAATTAGGATTTTATCCAAGAAATGTAATAAATTCCCTACATGCTAAAATGTCCCAGAACCTGAGACAAAAATGTTCGCAGACATATGCAAAGACTGTTTTGCTTATTCTGCTAAAGGATATAAAGATAATCTGAGTCCTATAACATATTGATATGCCCAGAGATTGTGCATCACATGCCCCTAATCAGAGTCATCTCTTTATGCACCAAACTGGAAATGACACAGTGTCGTGTAGCTGGGATCTATCTCTAGTACCTGAGAAATGTTACCATACTATGTTGAGATGTTACTTGTCTTCAACAAGCCCCTCCAAAAAGCCTCAAAGATTTGTACTGAAAAATAGGCAGAAGGATTCTAATAGATTCTGTTCTGAATCCTGTACGTGGAAGCAGCAGTCTGCCTTGTCTAGGACAATTTACAGTCAGACTATGGTTATACACGGGTTCATCTGAGACCTGGGCTGTAGCCAGAGCCATACTGGTCAGAACCTGTACTGCTGATACTTTTATTTGCTCTCCTGGCCTCTGACTAAAGGAGTGTGGGCATTCATATTGAGGAGGAATTAACCACCAATAAGGGGAGCGATCTCAGTTCCACCAACAGAGGCAAATCCTGCTGTACTCTTAGAGATCTCCATCAGAGCTGCCGATTCATTGTTGTCTCCCCTGTGAATCTGCGCTGCAGCAGAAGCAGCGAAATCGAAAGTGGAGGAGAAAAAAAATGTAATTTACCCTGGGCTCTGACTCTAATTATCAAACGGAAAATATCAACTTCTGGAAAGTATGGAGTGATCCTTTATCAGGCTACCTGGACAGTGCATCTGTTTATCTACAAGACAGTCTCCATTTTTGCCTAGAGCTGTTTTTTTTTAATTTTTTTNTGTGATTCTGGGCTGCAAATTGCTGTTGCGGCTGTGATTTTCTAATATGTCATATCAGATTCACCAAGAGCAATCGTTAAGTTCTTATATTCCAGTTGTCATCACATGTTTATACATACATACCTGCATGTATGTGAGTTTGTGTGTGTGTGTGTCTATGAGTGCCTGATATAAAATGCTTGTAAGTGGAAATGTTACTTCGAAGCCCTGCTCTGTATACCCCCAATTTGCATACTGTATCAAACAGTCTCAGGAAGATTAAGCAATAATCTAAGGCATTCCTTTTAGAACGAATTAGTCATAATACCTCTATACTCTCAAGAATTTCATGTTTTTATATGGTTTTATGTATGGTTCCCCAAATGCCTGCATGAAGTTGGCATTACTTTTGCTTTCACAATGGCAATTCATTGTTGTAAAATATTCTGTTAAGCATTCATTGTGGAATATTAAAATACGAACAAATCAAATTTTTAAAAGTGAAGCTGTAGCTTCAGAAGGAGGATAATACATCTGGCTTACATGAAAGGAGCAAGTGCTCAGAATTGTAATGCTGAAAATCAAACAATCCCAGCTTTGTTGATTTCCACAGGCTCTGACTCCTGTATATGTCAGGAGCAGTCTTATTTGTCTCTGACAGTTTGCAGTCGGGCTGGTTATAGGCAGGTCCTATTGAGACCTGGACTATAGCCAGATCCGACTGGTAAGAACCCGCACTTCTGATGCTCTTATTTGCCCTCCTGGGCTCTGATTGAATGAGAGCCTGCATTCAAATGGAGCACAAAATAAGAACCAATAAGGGGAGTGATCTCGGTTCCACCAATGGAGGCAAATTCTGTTGTACTCTTGGAGATCTTCATCAGAGCTGCTGATTCATTCCTGTCTCCCCTGTGAATGTGTGCTGCAGCAAAATCGAAAGTGAACGAGAGGAAAAAATGTAATTTACCCTGGGATCTGACTCCAATTATCAAAAGGAAAATATCAAGCTCTGTAAAGTATGGGATGATTCTATATCAGGCTGCCTGGACAGTGCATCTGGTTATCTATGTCATTCTGTTTCTGCCATGAGCTAGCTTTTTGTGATTCTTGGATGCAATATGTTGCTTGGGGCTGAGATTTTCTCATATTCCATATCAGATTTCCTAATTGCAATGATTAAGTTCCTAAATT
>LOEQ01014508.1:18638-36473 GCA_001685075.1 Bramus lutescens | reverse complement strand
TACTGAGCCACATGGCTAACATAGATCAGAATTATGGGTTAATATAAACTACAAGAGCTAATAAGTAGCCTAACCTAATGGGCCAATCAGCTTTATAACTTATAGAGATCTCTGTGTGATTTTCTTTGGGGCTTGCTGGCTGTGGGGTACTGGATGGGACAGAAACCCCAATAAGCCAGCCCTCATGTTACAGACATTTGCTGGGTACATGCCTAAAGCCATGATATTAAGACATGTAGTAGACATTTGCTGGGTATGTGCCTAATGCCATGATACTAAGACATGTAGCAGACATTTGCTTGGTACATGCCTAATGCCATGTTAGTAAGACATGTAGTATACATTTGCTGGGTACATGCCCAGGAAACAGATCCCTTTCCACTTCCTCTGTGGTCAATTCTGCACCATATGTCTAGGTGAAGTGTGTAGTACTGCTTCCCTTAATAAGCTCCAAAGTGCAAATGCTTACCCGGCTTTCAATGCTGCTCTTGATAAAACCACTTAGATGCATCCTACTCTAGCCTTTGAATTGAGATGTTGCTATTTTAAGAGTTCAAAAGGTAATGCCGATAGTGGTGATAAAATTCTAACATCCAGAAGATAGGGAGATGGTTTGGTGGGTAAAGTGCTTATTATAGAAGTGTGAGAACCTGAGTGTGGATCCCTAGCACCCCCACAAAAGCAGGTTAGTGGAACGCTCCTGTAACCCCAGCACTGGGGAAATGCAGGCAGGTATATTCCTAAAAGTCACCAGCAAGCACTCTAGCTGAATTAATGAGTTTAACGTTAAGAAAGAGACATGTCTTAAAAACTAAAATGGAGAGAGATAAAGGAAGACACTGGGCATTGACCTCTGGTATTCACACATTTGTGTGCAGGCAATTGCACCGGCATACACACACATATATACACAAACAAATACATACACACACCCCACACAGCATACAAAACCCACACACACATACACACACATACACACACAACACACACACATACATATACGCATTCATGTGCACATTCACACGCTGACACACACACAGTTTTCATTGTCCAGAAACAGAATCAGAAGTAACTGAGTTTGAGGGATATCTAATGTCCATGTTTCTGCTGCTTGGTGCCAACATTGTTCTTGTGCTGAAGAACTTTTCTGTTCACATACAGTAGGTATGATTTCAAACCAGAGACTGTGATAGAGACACTTTCTGTGGAACCTCTGACTTACGAGAATTTCCTGAAATACAAGTCATTCTATGCAGTTACCACTTTAGCCACCAGAGGGCACTAACCAAACCTCATGGCATTTCTCAGGCCTATTTAGTATTTAGCATACTAAAGCAAACAGAAATTCTAAATAATTTATCAAACCATTAAAAGACATTTAAGAAGTCCTAAGTAAACTGATACATTCAAAAGTCACTGTTTAAAATTAAATATTTTTATTTACTGGATAAATACCTACTCCTCCACAGCCCAGAGAAGAATAAAATTACTCTACCTACGTTAGTAGGTACAACTGACCTTTGCTTCAGATTTCCTCAGGTCCCCTTCCCTTCACCACATCTATGCAACCCAACCATGACCCCTGCTTCTGAGCCCTACTGTATCTGGACCAGTCAGCGCACAGATCACTGCTTGGGTTCCACACCTAACCCTAAGCATCCCATAGCAACCTGCCTTTGATTTCTGGCCTCCTCCTCTCCTCCTCTTCTGAAGGTCCTAATCCTTTAAACTCATCTCTGATTGGTGGAATTAAGGAAGAGCTGACAACATAGTTAATCAACTGTATGGATGCGTGAGGAGTTTAACCTCGGCTCATCCCCTAAAGTTTGTAATCTGTTTCTCTCTGCTTAGGAGCCAGGTTTATTTGGGAACATATAGGAGAACCATCTGTGAAGACATTTTGGAGGCCTCTAAACAAAAGAAAAAGGAGGTAGGCTTCTTCCCAGATATCTGCACCTCATAGAGCGAAGACTCACCCAAGAAAGCTTCTTAACTACTATATAGTGACTTTGACTTCACAGTTCTGATCTTTCCCACTGAAAGATGAACACAACAAAGACAACGAAAGGCTGAGATGTGTTTCTAGGAACCACCCCTAACCCAGGATCTTACCTCTGGTTCACTCTTCCAGATAATGAAGAAGGTGTCCCTTGGAAGGAGACGGATCTGCCACATTCAGACTGGGATCTCTGAAGAAGCCACTCTCCTCTATTCCTCTCACCGGAGCTGGCATGATAAATTATATTTAAAAACTAAAACGAATAACCCAATAGTGAAAAGAGTTGAGGCTGGGGAGCTTACCAATAGATGCGGGCAATTTCACAGGATAGCAAAGTTAAACAAGTTCATTGCCAAGCCTCAATAAAAGTGAGAGTGAAGGCCGTCTTGTTCAAGCATGGGAGTAGGGTGTGTAATGCACAAATCTTAAACGCGCCAGTCACTGAGGACAAATGACTGCAAGAATGGTTCCTTTCCTGTTGTTTTCTGCTTAGTTGCTTGTTTGAAGTCCCAGGGATGAAACCCATGTCCTCATACATGATCACCTTTCTTTACCCATGCACCGACTCCCTCCGCCTTCCGATAACCTCCAGCCTTCTTCTACCACCCCCCGTTTAGACTCACTCCCAAGTCACCCAAACAAGGCAGAAATCCTACAGGTGGTTCTCTCTGACACCCTTTGGCCGAGGACTCCTGAGGGTAGGAACACTCCATCTCTTGCATGAGCGATGAGGCCCTTCGATTAAGTACAAATATGGCCTGGTGATCTTTGAAGCTCTGGCACCCAAGCAAGTGCAGAGGCATTTAGCATTCATTCCAGAAGGGGAGTTCTTTAAGAACCAGGGTGACTATAAAGAAGCTGCTGTGGTGGCCTGCCGGAGGGTTGTAAGTAACAACCTCAGGGAGTTTTAACAATCACATAAAATAAATAAATAAATAACCAAACAAACAAACAAACCTGAATGTTTTGTTCTTTGGTTCTTATGTGCATGGAAAACAGTGCTCTATCCTGAGCTGCATCCTTAACTCTTGTTGATTTTTTCTTGGTTGGTTTAAGTTCTGTCTTAGTGTTTGTTCGGGAGACTAGATCTTTCTGTATACCCAGGCTGGTCTTGACCTTGTGATCCTCCTGTCATCACCTCCCAAGGGCTGGCATTAGAGTCTGTCTTAATCTTGACTGCAGCTCCGAATGCTTCTTTTTTCACTCATGCACCAAGGATGATATTGTACCTCAGTAATATTAGAGCTACTACGTGGAAACACTTGAAAGCAGCATATACTCTCAACTCCACATTAACGCATTACAGAAGAAATCTAACACCCTGACTCAGAATCCTTCTTTTTCATAATATTGGGATTTTGTTTTGAAATATCTTTTTAAGATGTCAAGTGAAATATATCAAGGTTTACAGAGATATCCTAGAGTTCCTAGTCTCTTGAGAATCCAACAAATGTGATTTTACTTCCAAACCATCAAAGAAAGTTCAGCTCACTCTGATATTTTATTGATCACTATAAAAGACATAAATATTTATCAAGCAAATATTTATATATTTCACTTGATCTCAAAGATGTAGCCACAATTCTTCACTAGTAACTACTAGCCTGCTCTCTGGTAACGGCTTGTTGGAGCAACAACCCATTAAAGTCATAATTTTTCCTGTTGAATTCCTTCTCCTTTAAATGTCATTGCTCAAGGAGCTGTATTTATGTCTACCAGAAAAAATAATGGTAAGAAATATGTATATATGTTTGTATATATACATATATATGTATATATATACAAAGATATAGATATATAGATACTATTGTAAATATGGGTTTCTCAGTGGACTTTTCCCCATAATTTTAATTAAAAAATTTAGCAACAATTGTGTTGTTATTACTGTGTCTCTTGAAAGCCCATAGCTTATAAGTATGTCCTGAAATTTCTATTACTTTTTCAGGTAGTGACCACAGAACACAGGTATGCCTTCTTCTGAACAAATCTTAGAAGTAGAGTGCTATCTGGGTTCTATAAGACTGCTTCCCTTTCTATTCTTCTCAAAAAAAAAAAAGCCTAACTTTGTAAATATATAAAAATGACTATTTTAATATCACTTATCACATGCTGTTTCCTCTGGATGGAAACCTCCCCTAACAGGAGAGTAGATAATCACAAGGCTCAGTAAATTCACAAGAAGCTCATAAGATGCACAAGGCCCCTCCCCAGGTCCTGTAATTGGCAAACAGCTGCTGGGGAGGTGACCTTTCCATGGTGATGACACATGCAAGTTGCAGAGGAACTGGTTATACAGTCTTTGTGAGCAATCACGCATTACATGGAGACTTAACCTCCATGGTGACGCTTTCCTGTGTCATCCGAGGCAGGGTGGAGCGTGAAGCTTCGCTGACCAGGAGTCATTCCAGAAAGCAGCCCCTTACCTGTGTTCTCATAAGCAACCCCAACAAACTCATAGGTTAATCAAAGCTGGATTTGGGTGGGAACCTATCTTTGGTCTATTGTTGTTCTCTGTTTGGAATCAATGAGGCATTTCTATGAATCTCCTCGGTAAAAGTCCATTGGCACTAGTAAACGGAAACTTCACTATTCTTTGGTGTGAGAAGTCACATTTCTTTCTGAAACAGAACCGTTTTGTTTTCAGAAATGCAGTCTAAGAGAGAATATAATTGAGTTTGTATGAAAGTATATGCTTAGTTTTTGTCCAAAAAACAAAATGTGCCACTTTCCTCTTAGGACTTGAGTTTTCTTGCAGCCAACATCATCAGCTTTCTTGGGAAGGCACATAAAGTCTTGGGACCACATTTTTAATAAAATGTTCTTTCTGTCAACCTGTTCTTAACTAAACTCCTTAAAATAACATTAGGTTGATGTAACTCGTCAGCTGTCCAGTTAAAGTGTTCAAACACAAAAATAATCTAATGGTCTATGCAACATCATTCAAATCTCTTCAGCATCCATAATTATATTTTAAAATACTTGCCTTCCCCATAATACTGCCCAAGTTATCACTAAGAAACCTGGAGTATTTGGAAGGACATTCAGAGAGAAACTAAGGTCTGGAACAAAGACTTAATCTCAGGCTTCAGGGCTGCAAAAGAATATTTAGACCATCTACTTTTCTCTGCATTGTCCAGCTTCTATGTCTGAAGCCAAAATAGCAGGTTGAACGGGGTGACTAAGCCATATTGTCCTGTAGCAAGTATGGCTCAACTATAAATTCTGCCTCAGTCCTGACAGACATGGCTTGGGAGCTAGGATTTGCATGTTTGGTGACTGTTCATCTCTGATAAAATACACTTTAGCAAGGTAAAACAAATAAACAAACAAATAAATAAATAAAAAGAAAGAAGCAAGTGAAATATAAATAGATGGCTCCAGCCTGATTTCCTTGAAGGAAGAGCACAGTCCATGGGAAAGAGGCACAAACTACAAATGCACAAACCTTGTACTTACAAAAGCTTTACTCATTGTGCCATCACTTGTAAATCCCAAAATAATATCCATCATCCAGAGGAAGGCTGTGAAAGCCAGGTGTTCCCCTTCTACACAAAGGGGTACTAGGATCTGTCACAAAGAATATTATTGCCTCTACAGATTACTATGAACATTATACAGATATTGAAATATTTCTTGAAATATAATTTTACACTTATTGATACATAATTTTCAAATTTTAAAAAAATAAGAAATTAAGATGATCTCCATTTGTCTAAGAGTAAATACATATTGCAAACACGCACATATGCATGCATTTACTTACATATGTATAACTGGTGTACTGAGGAATATCTCTGGATAAGTTCTCTGAAAATGGTTGTACCACTTGTCTCCAGGGAGCACAGTGGAGCTGAGTAAGATTAGTGGACAAGGTGAGGTTTCTTTGGGGGGTATGTTGAGACCTTGCTTATATTGATTTGGTTGCTTTTAAGAGCCCTTTATTTAATGGAAACAGCCCATATAGCTTTGTGTTTTGAAAATACAGTTTACAAAATAGTTCTGATCACAAGGCTATAATAAACAAGGACCCTGAACAAGGTCAGACCTTGTTGGACCTTATTAGTTAATTATTAAAGATCTTTTACAAAGTATTAGCTTTTTTTCAAACCTGACCCCTACCCCCAATAAAGAAAAAGAAAAAAAGGCCCTTTTCAGAACATAAGAAAGACTTAATTTTAATTGGAGCAAAATGCTTTGGATTAAAGACTGCATTTAGACATGCAAGTATTAATAGCTAAATATACTAGCTAAATGTAGATAGATTGACAACACATGGTAAAGAAAAGCCAGAAGTAGGTTAAGGGTTAATAAGTATTAAGCAAAGAACATTGATGACAGTGTTGAAGAATTTAATTAGGATTTGTACTAACCATGTCATACAGTGCATATCAGTGTATTATTTATTACAGCTAGTAAAATAGCCTCCTCTCATTATAAATATGTCAAAATACTTGTTAGCAGACATAATTGTTTGGAAGATTTTGATATGAAAAGATGTTTTTGAAGCTCTATCCCATTTTGTGGCTTCATAATAGTTTTGGTGATTTATCCTTTAATTTTAAATAAAACAGAAAATTAGGTTATCAATATTCAGATCATTTTTCTTGATTTTTATCCTCGCTTCAATACCTATACATTTTGGAGGCAGGGTCTCACTATGTTTCCCCGGCTGGCTTGGAACTCACCATGTAGACCAAGCTGGTCTAGAACTCAACAGAGATCCATTTGCCTCTGCTTCACAAGTGCCAAGACTGAAGCTGTGCACCACTACCCCCCAGCTCTACTATATTTCATTCAATTACCCCTTTAAATGACGTTTGTCTTTTGACCTTCTTTGTTATTCCTCAATGAATTTAGTGCCATTCTTGCTTTTCTCTTCACACACTTTCCTTTCGTAAACGCCCTCTTAGATCTAAGTGCTTTCTCTGAATTTGATCCACTATCCCTGGTGAGTTGATAGCACAAAATGAAAACAATCTTAAGCCTATATGCAGAATTTACCAAAGAGATTCAAAGTTTGTATTCTCAAGTTCATTGCTATCACCAAAAAAAATTATCTAGGTAATGAGATAAAAAAATATTATCTTACAATTTAGCTTCTTTTTACTGTTTTAATCTTCATTGGGATATCACAATTCTGTTTCTTTGCAACAGTCACAATTAAAAATATTGATGCCATCTATATGTCCAGACATGGTACTGATAATCTATTTTCTGCCTTCCTGAAATCTGAGGTCTTAAAAATTGCATTTGTGGACTAGAATTTAAGCTCTGGTTCTCAAGCATGAATAGCAGCAATCCTTGCTCGTTCCGTGCCCCTCTGAAATCCTGTGGCTCACTCTCTGGTTGACAGCTTTCTTATCCCATACAGTCACCTCATTGAGTTAGACAGACTGTGGGCATTTCACAGCTGTGTTCTCACCTCCCATATTTAATAGTTGCATGCCTGACCTTGCCGTGTCCTTTGACTTTATAACCAGCTTTTACCTGAAATATCTCTGTTAGCTTTCAGTCCAGTTGACTGTAAGGTATTAAGGTCATTAAAATGACACAATCTGAGAAGATTTTGGCAGGGAAACAAAGAGCAAGTGAAATAATGCATGTGTTTTTCTTCATTCTTATGGGTTTGTATCTTGAGTAGTGGATTACACGGGTGTTTCATTTCTGTCTGAGACCCTGGGCTTACACTTTGGCATCCTTGCTGGGTTAATGAGAAACCCTGAAACTGTGACCAAATGCGCCAACTTGTAGTAGCAAATATTTTGTGTTGTCTTATAACCAGATTAATTAAACTGTGACAAAATAGCAAAGCATTAACTAAGCATTTACTTGTATATACTTTAAAAGATCATTAGATATTCTGATCTCTGACACTGACACTGACACACAGAAACTGTTTGATATTTGTACATTAGTAAAGAAAGTGAGTTTATATATTAGTTTCAGAAACATAAGGTAATTATAAATGCAAAGGAAATACCCTTTCAAACAAATAGGTTTTAATTTTTAACAAGTTTATTTCCCCAAGATGGCTAATTGCATTCAGAATAGTTACAAACCTTGCAACTTGGAAACACGTAAATTTAAATTATCATTTTTGTTGGTAATGTTGTAAGATTATCTAACACAGCAGAAAGATATAGAAATGCAGAAATCATAAATTCTGGGTTGCACTAAGATTACATACAATAAGTGTTTTTGAAATACCTATGCAAAGGCAGAAGGAATTCCAGCCTGGAACAGCAGCCAGTTCTTAACACATCCAACATATTCTACCAAAGAAATATTGCTTCTTTTGCTGTCGTTGTTGTTGCTGTTTCCAAACATACATAAGTGGTAACATAGGATCATTCTTTTGATTCCATTGTGGCATTAGAACAGGACTTAGTACTTAAAGTGCTTTTTTTTCTGTGAAAAAGACAGAGCCAGAGATGGTTCTCATTAGAGATGTATAGCATCTAAAATTCTATTACATGTTAAAAAAAAACTCTCAAGAAATATACTAAGCTGAGGAGACAAGACTTCAACAAACAAGTGATTATAGATGAAGGTAGAAGCATGAATAGAACTTTACGTCTTTAAGTACTGAATTTGTTAAAGTGCTCCCCCAAAAAGAATCAGATCTGCAAGATTATTGCTAAGAAAACCTTACATATTATGAGTCTCCAAAAAAGAAGTCATGAGGGATGAGTCTAGAGTCTCTGCACATTGCTGTTGTATGCCTTGCTTTTTGTTTGTTTGTTGTTGTTTTCTGAACTTCATCCGTGAAACAGGTGTTTAATTCATTACCTATGACTGTTCAAGAGTTACTTAAGAAGGAGACTTCGAAGAGAGAGCTTGCTTCCATCAGGTGACTTCCAGTTGCAATAGATACTGTATTTAAGGTGGCCTGGCTAGTGCAGCAAGAGCACCACGTTTGTCAGCAAGGATCCCAAATCACAGCTGCTCTCTTTCACAAGCAGCCCAGCTGCTGGAGGAGTGAATAAACCATGAAACAAACAGGAAAATCCGGTTTCGCTCTAATTCGACATGATTGGCACAGGAGAGTCCCATGCTCCAGAGACAAACACATACGGAAGGAATATTTTATGCAAATATGTAAACTAGAAAATAAATGTATTATTCAGATGAACATGTGCACATATTGGATGATACTTTGTCTCACAAGGTTTCTGTTCTGCTCTGCTTGTAAGCAATTTGTTGGGGATAAAGAAAACCTACAGATTACTTCTTCATCTGGGAATGAGGAGTAAGAAACAGCTCGCTTCATTGCCTAAGCTATTCTTTTCAGCTAATAACTTCTCAAATTTTCACTTTCTGACATATATAGTCATTATCCAGATGCAGTTGGCTCCATTCTTACAAAGATTTCTTGACTTTAGACTTTTAACTTCTCCAACATATTTATTGAGTTAAGATTTATCTTTCTTGTGCCATTTTGTACTTATCCTCACTTTTCTAGAAAACTATGTGCATGTGAGCAAGCTTATGTTTACCCTCTCCCTAATCAGTAAGAAGATTCTCTTTCACAAAATGCATGTTGATGATCATTTCTAATTATGCAATCACTTTCTGAGTATTTGACAAAACTTAAACTTATTTTTATGATAGAAACATCTATTTTCTGAATCCTTTCCAATGTTGCACGCATCCTAAGAGCTGTGACTTTTGTTGTAAATAGCAAACCTTCAGTATTAATCATCATAGCAGATATGATAACTATTGAATGAATTAGAGAACATTGTTTAAGATTATAAAAGGTGTTTTATTAAATAAATGTACTGTTACTATAATGGAAGTTGTTAGTATGAGGAACTCATTACCACTATTAATTTACAAATATTAAAGTGTGTAGCTCTGTAATAAAGCTGTATGGCAGCTATTTATTAGGCCCGTTTTGTGGAACACCATTTAAGAAACTGAAAATTAAGTATTAGGTCATGATACATATACTACAAAAACTTGCTTTTCAGAGAAACTACCATCATAAAAGAGGAATAAACCAACCTTGACTAAACATAACAATAAGAACATTCTCAAATATAAATATATAATGAATAAAATTACTAAATTCAATTGACAACCATCAGTGATAAACACATTTTAAATACCAGATTCCCTAAAGCAGCTCATATTTTAGAAGACACTTCATTTGAACCATAAAGTTAGGGTAAAAAAAGAAATTGGAATATTCAAGTCAATGAGGATTAGTTTTCTTCTAGCTGTTGTAAGAAGAAATTTCAAAACAACAATCTTTAAATTTTTTAGACAGAACTAAAAGTATAGTTTACCTTCGCTTTGGTTTGCCTGCTGGTGCCTTATTCACCTGGTGCCGAGCAGACGCTGAGTAGCAAGGATGTCCCACCGGTCCCGAAGCCTGTCATTACAGGGCTGACTCAGTCCTCCGAGCTAAGAGGAGGCTTGCATTAAATCTCTTTGTAATCAAAGTCAGTCTCCCTTACAACTATCCTAGTATACATGACCATTGCCTTCTTAAAATATCCAGTTTGAATTCACTGATTTAAGGAGAAAGAAGGAAAACCGATTGGGATTTCAGTGGGAAACAGTAAAGAAGGCTGTATAGGTAAGATTTCCAGACTGAAGAATACAAGGGGGTTGAAGACTTCGTGTACTGTGTGTTATTTTGACAAACAGACCCTAATATGCTGGCCTCCATAACAGAATGTCTCTCAGTGGGACATCAAGTGCCATCCTGAGAAACTTTATGAACAAACAAGACCTAGTGGCTCAGGACGGTGAGCCGCTCAGATAAAGACATGAGTTAAGCACGCCTTTATTTAATGTGTCATTCTCTGCACGTGTCATTAGACAAAATAGATACAAAGCTGAAAACAAGAAGAGTTAGTATGACTCACACACTGAAAACAGATGAACTCAAATAAGGAAATGTGAAAATGGAAACAACAACACACAAGGTCCATGGGAAAACAGTACTATTTTGCCTCAGTTGTTCCTTTCCCTACGAAAGGATCCCATGATTGAAAACAGAAGCCATGGAAGTGGATCCGAGGGATCAGCTGGAATATTGTTTACAGAGATCAGAACCAGCAAACTACCTTCCCATTCCCAAAGGTTGTGGAGTGGCAAGTGGATTAGATATCTGACCTCAGAATACTTAAAGACCTCTTCCTGTATAGGACTACACTGGTGGATTGGACGAAATAGAAAAGCATAGTTTAAATGCAGAAAAGCAGTCTCCATTGTAAACACAGAAAGCAGGAGAGATTGCTCAGCTCTTGGGGAATTGCACTCTTCTCCCATGATAATTATGGGAGTTTCTACCAACCTGCATGTTTTCCACTCACGAGCAGCAGAAGGAATGCCGCTCCTCTACCCGGCCCCAGCTCCCATCAGAGTCCTTCTCCCGTCTAGCCCAACATTCCTATTGAGTAAATAACTCACGCACAGCAGTGGAATTCCTGTGATAGATTTCTCAACCATTCAAGTCCTTCACAGGCAGGATGGCCAAGGACTACCAGACTCACAATACTAACAGCGTGAAAGAGAAGAAATTAAGGAAGGGAACAGCTCATATTAGAGAGTGGGGATGTGGAGAGGAAACATGTAACAGTAGCAACATTTACTAAACAGAATGAGGTGTCAAGGCCACACTTAGGAGGCAGAAGGATCCTGAGTTCAAGGCCAGCCTGAAGAGCATAAGAAGAACTTGTGTCAGAAAGCAGTCAAGCAATAACAAAGATCTCATATTTTGAAGAGATTTAAGGTGCTGTTAAGTCGGATACCAAAACAAAACTACCGTGAGAAAAAAGAAATGACATGTATCCTCCCAAAGAGCTCTTGGAAACTGAAGAGTAACTAAAATTGTATTATAGAGAAAGCACAAAAAAAAATCAACAATAGAAAGCAAAAGTTGCATAGAATCTTAGAAAACCAGAGAAAAAGCCACACAGAACGGATATAGAAGAGTTGGAAATCAAACCAATGGAAACGTCATAAGTGAACAGAGACAGTGAGAAGGCAGAAATCACCTGACAAAATAATAAAGAAAATTCTCCTGGGCCAAAGGCAGGAGTCTGTATTTGAAGAGAACTTCCGAAGACATGGTGAAGAATGTTTTTCATGTAAAAATAAAAACACCACAAATTTGCTATGCATCAAAGGGTATAATTACAGCATTGTGTTTGTGAGCTGAAGTGCACAGTCTTTCTGATTGGAAAGAATGAGTGGTGTGGAAGAGCGACGGAGGCTAATGGAAAGGTTTGTGCCTAAGTAAAAAGGGTCCAAATAAAAGGGTTGGGTTTTGTTTTTGTTTTTGTTTTTTGCTTTGGTTTGGTTTTTTAAACAATGAATGGAAAGAACAGTGTCCTCGATGACAGGCTGCTGCTACTCAGGTGACTCGCATTAAAGATAATTGTCCTACAGGTTTCTTACATGACCTCCCTGTTACAAGATGCTTCCTTTACTAAAGTCATTTGCTGCACCTTATTATCACTGGGCTAACAGAGGATCCTTTTGTTCCTTTTCCTTGGAACTGTATCTTAAATAGATATGAAAAACATATATGTGTATTTGTCTTTGAGTTAAACACAATGACTTTTCATTTTCAATAGGCGGCTGATTAAGTGTATACCCTGGGAGTACAAATGTATGCAAGCAAAAGGAAGGGACAACAAGGCCAGAAAATTCCTCATAATCTGCTTTTGCCTTCAGATTTTCAAACTACCATACGAAGAATCTGCCATTCTTCCAATGGCTGGTAAGGTAGCTCAGTGTTGAAGAGCACTTACTGCTCTTGAAGAAGACCTGGATAGGGTTCCCAGCACCCACATGACACATGCATACATACAAGTAGTACAAATGTGGCGCTGTTTAATTTTATAATATTATAAAATAAAATTCAATAACATCCTTGTTTAGAAAATGGTAAGTGACTGTGGTTGCTAGCAGTCCTTCTACTAATTTATCATGTTTTCCCCTTTCTTCTACATGTGTCAGTCCTTTCACATGTACTAATCATTTCAGAGACATTTTAAACACTAGATTCTACCTCTGATGTTTTCCTTGGTCACTAGACAAAGTTGGGCATGCCTCTATTATTCTTTATGTGTTTTATTTCCTTCGTCTTTAAGATGGTAGTAACACTTAACATTTGCCTTTCCTAGCGTACTGGAATAAGTCCATTTCTGAACCCTGATATAATAACTGTTGAGCAATTTTCCTTCACTGGAAGACTAGAAAGAACAATTGTTTTCTGCCTGATATAGTGATCAGTTGAATATTTAAGAAGAACATTGCATGCTCATGCCTGAGGTTTTAATTCCTGCAGACAGAGGTTTTATGCCACAGGAAACTGACAGGACAGGAGAATTCATACACACCCTTCAATTTTGCTTTTTATATTTCCTTGCTTCTTTACCTTTTACTTTTCCCCAGAATACGTGGAATAACTAATTAATGAGCCAATTAATGTTAGCATGAGAACTGAATGTAACCTTTTATAAATTTCCGCATGTGTGAGAGGATGTAGTTAACCTAATAGTACTATATTTGGACCATATCAGGCAGGAAAATACCTCTTCTAGGTTTAGAAAGTAAATAATATCAAGGTCACCACACTCTTTGTTGAATCTGTGAAATAAAATTATTTGGATGACAACTAGATCAATTCTAGTCCCACAATGAGATTTTAAAATGAATGACCATCCAGTGAAAACTGACAAACTCTTTTGGTATAGTGTATTTCAATAAACCAAGATTTATCAAATGAAAGAATTTCCCATATAAATTCTATCATGTAGGAAGCCAGTAAGGTTCATCTTTTGGTATTGATGAGCCAAATGAATATCCAAGATTCTCTGGATAAAGTTAATCCCCCCTGCTTATATTTAAAGAGCCCTGTTCATCTCCACAGGTTACCATCCTGGAGTGGAAAGGGGGCTTCTGCTGCTGCTGGTTCTGGTGCTGGTGGTGGTTTTGTTTTGTTGTTGTATTCCTCATTATTTAAAAGTTCACAATCCCCAGAAGAGAAAGAGTTGTTTCCTCTGGATTTGCTTCTCCTTATTTCAAGAATGCTTTCCCCAGATATTTTGGATTTTTGCTGTTTTACTTGATTTTCCTTTTTTTTTTTTCTTGAGACAAACTCTCACTGTGTTATCTTGACTGGCTTTAAACTCACTATGTAAGCCAAGCTGGCCTTGAAGTTACAATCTACCTCTGCCTTCCAGGGGCTCAGGTTACAGGAGGAAACTATTATGTCTGGCTCCCTGAGAGTGTTGACCTGTTTCTTCGCTGGCTGACTGTCTCAGTATAAAGGCTTTATGTGACTATCTTACATAAATTCCAAGTGCTCTCTAATCCTTCCTAACGCCTATTTACTGCTTATTTATCCTTAATCAATTTCTAAGCTCCGTGAGGACAGGTATATTCCTGTTACCTAGCATGAAGTGAACATCCAAAAAAATATGTGTTTGGAATTTAAGACTAAACATTGTTTATAAAAGAGTTGAAATCAAAGAAGAATAATATATTCTTCTCTTTAGTATTTTAAGAAAAAATTGACATCATAGTAAGTAATAAGAAAAATATTCAGCAGAATCACAGCTAACGTCATGGCAAGAAAAACTAATAGATTCAGTGCAGTTACCGGAGCCTTGCTCTTCTGTCTCAAGAGATTGGGAACGTGAGAGCTGCAGGACTCTCCGTGCCAACCATAATAACAGTGGCACACAAATCCATTCTTCATAGTCTGTATTGTCTTCAGCTTACTCCTTGCAGAAATGACAAATCTGAAAACGTGGTCTGTGGCATAGTCCTTCTGGCTGTCCTCAGGCATGTGCAGATAGGAAGAGGACTCAGCTATCTTTCATATGCATCGCCCATGGCTGCCACACAGACTGTGACTACACAGCTTGGCTGCGGATGTTACATTGAGAGCATAGGGGCCCAGCAGCTCTTCAATAGTTTGCTGCACAAATAAGCAAGACTCCTGAAGGGAAAAAAATGAAAGATGCTTAAAGAACAGATTGGAGTCCAGAAATAAACACACACATGCACAATTTACTTTACTTTGACAAAAATGTCAAGAACCTATAACACGGAAAAGGTTGACTTGTTAAAAAAAAAATGGGTTGGGATGAATTGTCCAAACAAACTTGAGCCACTAGCTATACAACATAGGAAACTTTGCAAAAAGTGGTTCAAACTTGAGCATTAAAAGGCAGAAACCAATAAAACATTTTTGGAAAACTGTTTTTTTTTCCTGTTTCCTGTCAGTCATAACAATTCTCTTACATGAGACCAAAAGTATGGGTGAGAATCAGAAAAAAACAAGTGGAACTGTCAGACTAAACACTTCTGCACACACACTGTTAACAGAATAAAATGGCAGCCAACAAAGTAACGCAAAATATGTGCAAACTCCTTTTTCCTACGGTATCTGACAGCATAACCGAAGTCCAAAGGACCCAAAGCAGCACACATAAGTAAAAAAAATACACAAAGCATCCAAGTTTGGTGGAATAGGCCCATAATCTCAGCTGTTTGGGAGGCTGAGGTAAGAGAATCACAAGTCTGTGGTCTGAGTGACCTACAGAATTGAGTTCAAGGCCATCCTAGGCAACTTTATAAGATCCTATCTAAAAATGTGAAGTAAAATGAGAACTAGGAATATAGTTCACTGATTCAGCCCTTACCAAACATAAGTGGGGCCATAGGCTCTATCCCTACATATGGATAAATAAAAAGACTCAGGCATTAGAGCACACATCTTTAATCCCAACACTCAACTGGAAGGCAGAGTCAGGTGGAGCTCTGTGAGTTCAATGCAAGACTAGTTTATATAAAAGTTCTAGGCTAGTTATATAATGAGATTTTTGTCTCAAGAAAGAAACAGTTTACTAACTCACCTTGTCATTTGTAAAAATAAATAGAAAAGAAATGAATAAACATTTTTTATTCCCAGAAAAGTACAAATCAAAGCTACAATGAACCATTGCCATATAGTCATATGATTCACTAATATCAAAACCTATCTAGGGATTGCATGTGTTGATGACACGGTTTGGAACCCTTTCAGCCTATTGTTCCAAATACAAAAAGAAATAAGAGCTATGGAAAACAGTATGGAATTTCTTCAAAAAATTAAAAATAGAGCTATCATATAATGCATGCGTACACGTGCATAAACAAGTATGTACTCATACACACACTTATGGACATAGATACAAAGGGGCTTGAATCATGATTTGGAAGTGACATTCACACTTCTGTATTTCATGCCAGGCCATTCTTTGTAGTCAAGAACTGTAAGATATCCAAGTGTCCATCAAGAGATAAATGGGTGAAAAATATTAGATATATACAATGGAATATTATTCAGTTGTAAGAACTGAAGGAAATTCTGTCATTTATGACAATTCTAGTGAATCTGGAAGACATTGTGCTAAGTAAATGAAGAAACTGAAGAAGAAAAAATATTATGAGTCCATTCATGCATGAACTCTCTAAATAGTCACATCAGTACATTGAAAGGTGCACTCATGCTAGACAAACACTGAAGACTTGCTGTATAACCTCATATCTACAATTAACAATGGTGGATTATGCATTTCCAAATTTGTTATAAAATAAATGCCATGTTAAATAGTCTAACTACAAAATTTAAAAAATATCAATCAACTATTATATATATGTACAATTTTCCTTTCATATACATCTTGTATTATAAGCTACCATCGTCACAAAAATAATCTTAGAGAATCCATTCTTCATAATAAAATTATTTTCAGATTTTCATAATAACTTGTGTCAAATATATACAGTAGCATCTTTTTATGAAAATCCCTGCATTGTGGATTTAATTATAGTACAATTTTTAAATGAAGAAGGTAAGACAGAGAGCAGTTACTTAACATGCCACAAATTATCCCCTTGGAATATAATAATGGGTTTCTTACTTTAGGCTATCCAGTGGAAGACTGTGTTTGTCCACTCTGCTGTTAACAGCAGTCTGGTATAGAAATGAATGATCAGCATTGATCACTATAGCCTTTCAACTTTGTGACAGCCAAGGAAACAGTCAGCAACCAATCGGTGTGAGAAAGAATTTTTTTTATTTAACTCACTCTATAGAATGCAATACTAACAGAAAAATCACTATTGACCTTGGAATCATAATTTTCGTCTCCTCCCCACAAATATTATTCCTGCTGCCCCCAATGCTGCACTTTCACCAATTGTATGAACTAAGTCTTCCTGCAAAAGAGAAGGACCATGAAAAATATCTGTCAAGTCATGTTAGGCATTGTTTACTCATTAATATGTTTTTGTTTATAAAGAAAACAGTTATAGAAGAACTGAAAAGGGTGATTTGGGTATTTTAAGTTATCTGGTAATAGTTCAGTGTTCCAAAAAACACTCTAAATAATGAAGCTATTAAAGCAAATAGGTTCCAGTCCCTAGACTGGAGTTCTGTAAAATGTATTTATGGTAGACATATTAATATGTAATGAGAATGCAGTAAAATGATATCCATATTTGGAGCCCCCACACAGTATATATAGATTAAAGGAACCATGGCACAATCTAAGAAGGTTTCTTTGAACAGAAGACATTTTAGGTAGGTCTTTTAGAATGAGAATGTTTTCATAAGCCATAGTAGAGAGAGTAGAGTTGGTTTCCTGTTCAAAGGGAAAATAAAAGGCAGAGGCTCATTCAATTAAGAATGCAGTAACAAATAAGAAGAAAGTTCATAGTTCTAAGTGCCCACATTAAAAAACAAAAAAAAAAACGGAGAAAACCGGCATTAGAGACTTAACAGCACAGCTGAAAGCTCTAGAAAAAAAAAGAAGCAAACT
>LOEQ01014508.1:0-15349 GCA_001685075.1 Bramus lutescens | reverse complement strand
TTAAATAAATTTTAAAAAAAGAATGCAGTAACCTAAAGAGCTGCTTTGCATGATAAAGCAAACAGGATTTGGAAGAACAGTAAAAACATACAAGTCCATTTCTATAAACAGAACCATGTGCAGAGAGAATCATCTACTTATGAGTATTGAAAATAGTGCTGTTCCTAAAAGCCATTGAACAAAAACCTCAATGCCAGGAGTGAGATACTTCATTATGTGTTGTCAGGAAACTCCTAGAGACTTGAAACATGGGCTCTTGCCTTTCCTCTTAGTTGCCCTGCTACCTGATGACACCTTAGTAATAAACACACTAAGACATAGAGAAATAAAACCTAGATGAACGAGAAGTTTCCTCCTGATGGTTAGATTTGCAAGAACCAGAAGGTGATATGCAGGCTGCTAGGGGAGGAAGGGCGTTAGTGGTCTCACTCAGCTATGAATCCTATAAAAGATGAGATCAATCTACCAGACAAGATGTGCCCACTATTCTTAACCTGCTGATTTGTCTGGTTTGGATTTGAGGCCTGCTCCACAGGAGAGAATCCATGCATGTTCCCACAAGCCTAGTCAAAAACCAACATCTCTCTAATTAGAATTAGGCCTACTTCAAAGCTCAACAAGAGGGATACCATGACTGGTCCTGGAAACAAGCTAACTACTCATGCTAGTGAAGACACAGTTAATGAAGGAGGGTCTACAACTAGCAATTTACTAAACCAGCATAATCTATAGTAAAATTCAATGAACACTTGTCTTTATATTCATGTACAAGTGCAGTCTTCACCCCTCATCAAGGGAACTTCTTTTCTCAACAGAGACCTTTACAGCAATCACAGCCAACCAAAATGGATCTGGTCCCAATAAATACATCCACAAAACATTTCTGCACCTAAGGCTCAGAGAACATTGTGAAAGAGAGAGTGGAAAGATTTTAAGAATCAGAGGGCCAAGGAGTTTACTGTAAGATTGCATCTCCTAGCAATATAAGAATCTATAGCCATAAAGTCTCAAGAATATGACTTTCCATATGTGGATTGAATAAGGACAGCACCAATACACATGTCAAACTGGTCAGAGAAAAGCCCATGAGGCCTCAACCCTACACAAAGAGCTATAGGCAATCGGGGAAAGCTGGGAATGAAAGAGGTGGCCATGCCAGGGAAGAGCACACCAATTGGTTATCAAGTAACAAACATCAACCCTGAAAACACACATATAGGTGTCATTATACAGACTGAACAGGTTACATTAGGAATGTGTGTGTGTGCGTGTGTGTGTGTGCAAGCAATAAAAAGGGAATTTGAAGGACAGTGGGGAGGGGTACATAGAGGTATGTGTGAGGGTTTAGAGGGAGAAAAGGAAAAGAAAATGTAATCAATTTATAATTTCAAAAATAAAAATTTAAAAACCCTTGGTGAGGGAAGTCAGGCTATATGATGGAATTGAATACTATTAGACAAAATATCTCATGTCAGTCTGCCTTCTGAATATTTATGCTTATGCTCACAGACAAATGTACTCTCAGCCTTAACAGAGAAGCTTTCCCACTCAGTTAAAGGCTTCATGAATGCAGATTCACGGCTGCACAAGGTGCTGAGAAGTGACAGTTAAGTACTCAGCTCTCAATGTAACAGTTAGCCCACCATCTCGTAGGTTTTAGATCGAAATGTGGACAGAAGCTGAAAAAGTTTCTTTAAAGCATGACACAGTCATTTCAAACATGATGCCAAAGCAGCTGCAGTTGCTTTCACTGGACCAACACAAGACTGGGCCTGTCAACAGTGGATAATTGATTGGAGGAGTTCGTGGGACCCTACCCTCCTTGCCATTCTATTGGCTATTGGGAGATTCTAGCAGAGTCTGTCCTTGTCTCCAGTTGTATATCCAGTGTGAGACCACCAGGCATCAATGGATACTTCCAAACACACAATCACCTGGACAATCCTTGTGAAAATCAAATCACAAAGCAAAAATCAAAAGACATAAATATGGGAGATTTGTTGTAGGGGAAGATCACTGAAGTGGGAGGAAATAGGAGAGGGTAAAATATGAGAGGTGTCAAAATGCGTTATATAATGCATAAAGTTGTCAAAGAACAAATGTTATCAATAAAAATCTTACCCACAAGTACTTATTCCTGGAACGTTAATAATTTGCAACTTTATTAAGACATAATTTTGCAGCCATGTAAAGAAAGCATAGGATAGGAACATCAAGATATTAGGGATCAAAGATAGCTAGGGAAGATGAAAATTGTTTGGGGAAAATTATAAAGGCCCAACAACTACAATGTTAGTACAAAAACAAAAGAAGAGGGAACCTATTAGAGAGTCGTTTCTAATTCAGGTATATAATTCTTCATTGCCTTGCTGCATAATGTAAAGGAAAGAAATGAGCTGCTCAAGTGACTCTCAGATTGGGTGCCTGAGTGGATTGGATATCGAGGAGGGGGTTATGTTCAGGATTCTAGACCAAAGGCAAAGAAATGAGAAGCAGAATGAGAGGGAAGGTAGGAAATGCTCTACAGTTTTGCTCCCCTGGGAAGTACTGGAGATTCTTCAGAAGACTGGAGCACTTGAAGACCAGATAGGCAGATTCCGCACCACAACCAAGCTTTCCTGCATTGCAGTGAAGCTCCTCCAATCCCGCAAATTGAGTTTCTCTTATTGGAAATGCTTGGGACCAGAATCACTTCAAATTTCTGACTTTTTCAGATTTTAGACAATCTTCATATACAGAAAACATATTGCAATGTGAAATCCAAATATAAGTTCATTTTCATGTTTTATAGAGATCTCATACAAAATGCACAAAGATAATTTTATACAACAAATGTTTTTAATGTATCTCTCCATGTTTTCACTGTGACCAGTCACCTGACATCAGGTGTAGAATGTTCCTCTTGTTTTAGCAGGTAAGTGTGCATACAGTTTTGTATTTTATAGCATTTTAGGTTTGGGTATTTCTGCTTAGGGATGCTTCTGCTAATCCTTGTGATCTATCTAAGTAATACAAGTAAGACGCTCATTCTTCTGCTACATAAATAATAATACCACATTTCTTAAACGTAAGGCTAGTCCTTTGCTGAGACATATTTGAAAGAACCAACAATAATCAAATGCTTAGAAACAAACTTGATTTGACAAGCTATATTTCTTAGACAATAAGTGAAAATAATCCATATTGTTGGTCGATTTGCGGTGCATCAGTCAATAGGAAAGCATTAAACTTATTAATAATAGTTTTTAAGATATCATTTACTTTTAATGAGTAGAGTACATGATTTATTGGCTTGTGAAATGAGTTCAGAGGGAATAGCTTCTAATTTACATTTAAAGTCTGCGAGCAATGCTTCAGCACTTTAGATTACATGCAGCCCTCACTGAGGACCGGAGTTTGATTCCCAGCACCTCTATGCCAGGCAGTTCACAACTGCCTGTAACTCCAGCACCACACGCCCAACACCCTCTTCTGGAATCCTTGAGAACATGTACTTGAGAACATGACATATCCCACACACACATGCACAAAGATTGAAGATAAAAAGTTAATCTCATTTAAAAGCAGAAGAGTAGATAAGAGCGGTAAAAGTGCGAGCTGGACTCTCATAAATATGCACATGTCCTCAAGTCACCATTTACTATTAAGATGAACCCTCTGGCTTCTTGGATTACTAGTTTACTGTATTAATAATAGTATTCCTGTCCCTTTGTAAGTATTAAATAATTTAGAATAAGTAACTATAGCCTAGTCTTTTATAAATTAGTTTCTTGAAATTTCCATACCATTTTATGCAACGTGTTTTGATTAAATTCACTCCCCTCTCCCAACTACGACCTGATCCACTCCTCTTCCCTCCCCACTCAATTTTGTGTCCTCCTGTTTTTTGTTCTTAAAGTCCAATTTGTGCCGCCTTTATACTCTTGGATGTGTGACCATCAAGTGGATCATGGTTAACCTGGTAGGTGTTGTACTCCTAGACAAAACTGACTTCCCCTCTGCCAGTAGCTATCAGTTACCAACAGCTCCTCATTCAAGGGTTCGACTTTGTGCCCACCTCTTCTCTTCATGCTGGAATTTTGCTTGGCTTGAGTTTATGCAGGTCTTGTGCATGCTGTCATAATCTCTCTGATTAATGCAACATGGCTGGCTCCTACTGTCTTCCTGCCCACTCTTCTGCCATGAGCCCTGAACCTGAGGATGAGTGGGTGTAATATAGACTGAGCATTCCATGGTCTTTTGTTATTCTCTGTACTTTGGACAGTTGTGGGGTCTCTGTGGTAATCACTATCTACTGCAAAAACGAAGCTTGCCTGATAAGAGTTGAGAGATACACTAACCTATGGGTGTGACAATGAGCTATTAGGAGTCAGTTTAATGCTGTGCCCATTTAGCAGAATAGTAGCCATAGTCCTTTGCTAAGGCCTATTACCCATCTAGCCAAAGGTTTTTGAGGACAATATTAGTGCCAGGCTTAGGTTTCATCTTGTGAAATGGGCCTTAAGTTCAATCAGAAAGCAGTTGGCTACCCATGACATTGGTGCTAATAGTGCACAAATGGACTTGCTTGCCAGACTGGTAGTCACTGTAGCTCAAGGAATCTTTTTGCCAAAAGAATTTTGGGGGAAAATCGTATTTAAGATATCTACTAGTTGAGGAAGAGTTCAGTGAAAAGACCTTGGAAAAAAAAAAAAGATAAGATCCTAAAGTATTCAGAGAAGTGGCTTTTAAAACAGGACTCATCATTATTAGGAGTGTGTGTGTGTGTGTGTGTGTGTGTGTGTCTGTGTGTGTTTAAGTGTGTGTGTGAAGATACACGTGTGCCACAGTACAAATGTGGAGATCAAAGGACAACTTACACAAGCTGGTTCTCTCCTTCCACTGTGGGTTATCAAACTCATGATGGCAGGTCTGCAATGCAATAAATTTTACCTCCTCATCCTCCCAACACAGACCCAGAACTGGCTTTTGAAATAAAGACTTAGTCTGTGCTGCACTCGAAATAGCATCAGAACTGACAGTACAAAGTTATCCAGAGGAAAAGTAACTAACTCTACATGCTCAAGAACTTCCTAAGAATTAATATTGTCCTAAAATGTAGTTTTCCTTCTAGTTCATCAAAAAAGCTAAAGCAGAGGGGCCAGACAAAAGTGGATCCATGTTTGAGTGGGAAGTCTATTACATACCTCTGAGACTCTACTAATACTTTGTTCATTTTGCCCTGAACTTACTGAATGAATCTACCATTTTGAATGATATTAATAATCTTGTGAAGATAAAACTATATAGCCTAATGAATAATGTATAATAAATAACATATTAACAGGTTTTACTCAGAAATAATTAGGAAGAGTTGTTGCTGCATTTAAATGTACCTACTCTAACATAAGTGGTCTAAGGAAGCCAGCTCTAAAAGTCTTACCTCTGTGTTAGTCATTGAAATAATGGAGTTGTTGGCACTCAGATAGGGGTAGTAATTTTCTCCTGTATCCATCTGCCTAATGGTTGTGTCCATGCGGTGATGTCATAAGTGACAATCTAGCTAATGTTTGAGCACCTCTAGAATCTGCAAATTCATTATTTCCCAAGCAAGTTCCACCACATATTTCTATGCTTCATACTTGGTGTTAAAGATGACACTTAACTCTGTCCTGGCTTCATTTCCCATTGCTATAATAAAACACCCCAACAACCAATTTATGAAAGGAAATGTTGATTTTTAGTTCACAGTTTGAGGTTACAGTCCATCACTGGCAGGAAGTCATGGCGGCAGGAACATCAGGCAGCCATGCAAATCCAAACAAAAGCAGAGAAAGAATGGGTGCCTGCATGCTTCATACTTCCCAGCTCATTTACTCTTCTTTTGTACAGTCCAGGGGTCGAATCCAGAAAACACTTTTAGGCTGGGTCTTCCCACATCAACTAGCAGATTCAAGACATTTCCCACACAGATATATCTACAGGGCAAACCAGTCTAAACAATTCATCACTAAGAATCTCTTCTTAGTTGATTCCAAATTGTGTCAAGTTGATTACAACTAATTATCAAAATATCAATTTATATAAACTACTTAATCCATTAGCTCTAACTAATCCCAAATTTCTGTTTCATCTATTTCCAATCTGGAAAATCACTAGAACCCTTATGAGAAACTCTTCTGAATTCTAAATGAGTTTTTTTATCTTCTAAAATTCTAGATGCACGTCTAAATAGCAGTTGGTTGGAATTTCCGAGTTGTGTTATCTCCTTTAATATTAGAATAACATTTTAATTAGGATTAAATAACCCACAAAGATTTCTTTCTAAACTTTATGTATATTCTATTAATCTTATATTGCTTTTATGTGACTATTTTTTTCTTACCTCTGACAGAACTTCAATACTGTGCAAATAAAATGGTCTGGAAAAAAAACTGGCAAAGCATAGTCCTTTCTAGACATTTCTGCAACTCTCAGGGCTTCTTTCACTCGGAAATGAACAAATTTCAGTGCATTTAAGCTCGATTTTAATACTTTATTCAAATATATCGAAGAATAAAGTGCTGTGCTTTTCTCCCACACCCACAAGAGTTGGTCATTGCGGAAAATTTCATCATCTGGGCAACTACCTGTGTAGAATTCTGGATTTATCCGGTAATCATAATTGTAGCAGTCTGGGTAGAGATAGAAGCCCCATAAACGCTTTGGTCTAATTTCTAAAGCCAATGTAAGAGTAACGTTCATAAGACTACTCCCAGCATTTTCAAATTCCTGTGTGGAAACTGCTCTCACTTTCGCTTTGGCCAGGCAGGATGGTGGTGTCGGGTGAAAGCTAACAGAGTGCCTTTAGTATATTATCCTGCCGCCCCAGTTCCGATCCCACTGGGGTTTCCAACCTTCCCAGTCAATCACAGCAAGTCCTTCTGATCTCCACCAAGTGACAGAGTCTGCAGTGTCACTGGCGCTTTTCTTTAGGTGCTCAGAGAGGTTCACATTCTGAGGTATTCCACCATGGAAGGATTTTCCATCTTCAGAGAAATAAGGGTAATATCCGAGTTCATGCGGATAAAATATGGCAATTGTAGATCCACTCTGGGTTTCTAATGGATTGGAAATGATGTCAAATTCCTGAAGATTCATATTTACATCAAAATGATCCTTGCAAAACAAAGTAGGAGCAGCCCAGAAGATGTTGAAAGCCTGGTTCTTGATCACCAGAGGCATTGCTGGTTTGAGAATTGCCTGGGTGACCAGATCAAGGAGCATAAGTTCGCCAAGCCATGCCACCCACAGACTACACATGGGTTGTTGTCTTCACCATAATAAAACTGTACTAAAAGCAAGAACAAATATTTAGATGAAGGACTCAAATGCCTGATGAGTTTCATGGTGTAGATTAAATAAATTGTGCTATCTCTAATATTAGAATAACATCTTAACTAGAAATAAATGACCCCCAAAGATTTATTTCTAGACTTTATATATATTCTATTAATTAAGACTTAAAAGGTTTATTAACATACTTATTTGTGATGTCATCTCAATAAAAGAAGAAAAATGAGACTTTTTTCCCTCCTTGAGATATTGAGAGAAATTTAATGAATAAGTGCTAGAAATTTAATTCAAATCTTCATCTTCATAAACTCTGTGCTCATCTATGCATGCTTACTATTTGTTCTGGATTTCATTTTCAATAACTCTTCAGTACATAATCAGAACCATCATACACCAGTAGCCTTTGGTGTGAGGTCAATTAGAAAAGAGCATCTGAAAGAACTGCTACATTTTCCTATTAATATTTAGAAAAGACACTCTAAGAGCATGTGTACTTGGAAATCAGCAAACATTGGCACTTCAGCAAATATTACATAGGACAAAAAATAAATAATTAACAAGTAGTACCCTCTATGGAATTTGAAGTGTACTGACTTTGAGGGGTTGTTTATTTCCAAAGCACAAAAGAGTTCCCACTGGAATAGCATAATAAGGCCCAGAAGCTAGAGGTGACAGTTACCTGTTGTTGATTGTAGAGTTGATTAACACCTTTTCTTATGCACATAAATAAACCTTTAAAACTATTATTTCCTTTAGCCATCATTCTCCTATGGAAGAATGAGACCATATTCTCAGTAGCTAAACTGCAGGTAAAACTTGACTTTTAGTCACGCATAGTCAGTTAAGACAAAAATCTGCCAAAGAATCTTGCCAGAACACAGGGACTAATAGGTGATGCATTCCAGCCAATCAGATCTTACCTTAAAAGCAATATGGCTGAAGCTGAATAGCAAAGTTAGTTTGTTATGTAGTGTGCAATTTTTTTTTAAATAAGGTGGTGTACTGGTTAGTTTAGGCCATCAACTTGACAGAGTCTAGAATCTTCTGGTAAGAGAGTCTCTAATTACAAATTAACTAAATGAAAGTTAACCAGTGGGTGTGTCTATGAAGTTTCTTTTCTAGAAGATTTTAATCTCCTTTTCTGCATATATAAAGTAGTAGGGACTCTATCTTTGTCACTGACTTGGAGATAATTCACTATTTTAGCATTCTTTTTGTACCCCAGCACACATTTTTATAAAAAACTTCTAGTATAGTAAAATGTGTATATATAAAAATATATATATGCGTGTATACATATTATAAATATCATGAGTTTTTTTAATGTAATGAAATCTTTCCAATGGTTTTCTTTCAAGCCATTTTTGTTATTCAAAGCATAAAACCCAGTTTTTTGCCATTTATAACACATACACGCACTTGAATTTATTAGCATCTGATACATTTTAAATAGTGTATTCTGTCAAAAATTCTACAACAAGATCAATATAACCCTATATATTGCAAAAAATATGATACAAATTCTTACAAATACAAAATTATAAGACAAGAAGAAAAATACTTAACACCTTAGGCATGGAAATACCTCTCTATGTACAGTATCAAAGACATAATCCATAAAAGAAATCATCAATAAACAGCATCATTCAAGTAACTTTAAGCTTATCTTAAAGAGTATAAGAAGACAGTGGTGAACTAACAATTCAGCAGGTAAAGCACATGTTATGTTATGTATATGAGTTATGAGTGCTTTCACTGCCTGTATATTTGTGCACCATGTGCATTCCTGATGCCCTTGGAGGTCTGGAGAGGGTTTCAGATCTCCTGGGGCTAGTGTTACAGGTCTACAGGTCATTGAAGTGAAAATCAAATTCAGAACCTCTAGGAAGGCAGCCAATACTCTTAACCCCTGAGCAATCTCTACACACACACACACACGCACATGCACACATGCATACACGCACATCCCAAGTAAGTTACATGTTTATCTTACAAGCATGATAGGTGATAGCTTGAGTTCAATCCCTCCCAGAAAAAAAATAGCTCAGTTAAGAGGCATATTCTTGTAATACCAGCCTGAAAGAGGCAGAGACAAACAGATCCCTGAGCCTCTCTAGACAAACAGCCTTGCCTCCTTGTTCTAGACCAATAAGATATCCTGACTCAAAAACTGTGCACATGCAGAACAATGTTTGAGACTGCTCCCTAGCCTGAACTCATTCGCACACTCTGATGGAGATGAGCCATCAACAACCCAGAAAGTCAGTGTTTATTCTGTACAGCACAGACAAGCAGCTCAGTTTGCAGGTTTCCCTAGCAAGAAGTCACTGGTTTCAGCTGAAGGTGAACTTTTGGCAAGCTTCTGTACCCAGACCAGGAGAAGGCTTTGCCATTCCTCTGAGCCTGACCCAGGAAAGGCTTTGCCATTTCTACTGACATGGCAGTGCTCAAGTCAATAATCCAAACTCACTAAGGACATCTGCTCCCCACACAGAGTAGTAATTTCTCCCTCTTTGGCAGCAAGTCTTGTCAATGTCTTCAAGGAAGATATCTTTTATATGCTGTGAAGCTATAATAAATTACAGAAGTAGGTTAAGTTTGCGATTGCATTCAGATTCACAACTTGAAACTAATAAATGTTTGTATCTATATGAATGAACACCTCTTTTAGTGTATTCCAGGCAAAGACAAAGTTTTCTCTTGAAGAGGATTTTGTTTGCACAGAACTTGAATCTCAGGTGAAGACATCAAGGAGTAACAGAATTTTTTATCTGAAACTCTTTTATGGTTTTGATTTTTAGAGATATGGGGATGGAAAGTTCATAGAAAGGGAAAAAGAAATGAGAAATTAATAAAAGAATAGAATGGACCCAACAAACTGTAGTGCTTAAGGTTAACCTATATCTCCAATTTTTGATAGAATAAAAAGTAAAATCAATTCAGGTTTAAGTTTGTATACTAAAAGAAAAGAAGTAACAAATTTTCAGAAAGGAATACTGGGATTTTGAATTTTTCTGGCTTTGTTTATTCAGCTTTGCTTTCTACTTCATAACCACAATATATATTTCACAGATGCAGTAACATTTATAGTTCATGGTTCTACTTATCGCTTTTCCTTTGAAGATATAAAATTAGGAAGGGAAAATAAAACAATCACTTTTAGATATTATTTTTATACAAAAACTCAAAGTAATCTGAATTATATAAAATAATAGGCCAGCTCAACAGGGATCCGTGTGTAAAACTCATGAAGGAAAGGCAGATGTTTTGATAGCCACCAACATGACTAGAAAGGAAACACAGTGAGCAAAATATGAAAAACTTGTGCAAGATTCCTATGGATGGCATTTACTAATCTTTATTAAAATTGAGTTCTGACTTCTCCTATGCCTTCTATTCTTTTACCAAACTGCCCTGTCTTTATTCTTTTATAATTTTTTGTTTGTTTGTTTTCTTGTTTTTTGAGACAGGGTTTCCTCTGTATCTTTGGACCCTGTCCTGGAACTAGTTCTTGTAGACCAGACTGGCCTGGAACTCTGAGAGATCTACCTGCCTCTCCCTCCTGAGTCCTGGGATTAAAGGTTCCAGCACCCACAGCCCTGCCAGGCTACAATGTTTCTATTTTTCAGAAGATCCAGGAGAGGAAGACTGGAGATTAAGGAGAGGATTTTATGGGATCCTACTAGGCTGACTACAGCCCCACTGATAGAAGTGAGAGTAGATCTCATAAATAACCTGTGAAATTATTGTGCATTAGAAAGAAAACATTCAAAGTCCCTCGAAAGAATTTACTGAGAAAGAGAACATAAAGTTCACTCGTAGCCCAGATTTATAGACAGAGACCCTGGGAGTCAACACAATTCAAGAAGCATTTGCTGGCAGAGTTTGCGTCATTCATGTCACAGTGTTTAGCACCAAAACTATATAGGCAGCGTTATCTCACTGAGCTTCACAGTCTGCTGTGTGGGGTATATGAATATACACCCTGGATGTTTATGTCTGTGTCTAGAACAGCAGCAATGAGGCAGAGAAATGTGTACCCTATCTAAGATGCCTGGAAGGACTGAATACATTCTTTTCTTTAAAAAAGAAAAAAGAAAAACTATCTGATGCATTAAAAAATTAAGAAAACAAAGAAATATAAAAGCAAAGTTAATATTAATGGCATTCCCCTCGTTATTCAAACATATTTTATATGTATGTCTATAGGCATTCCTCTATACTTCTCTCTAACCTATGGACATCTGGGTGGGTCATAGTTAAGACTCTGTTGAGGTCCAGATGGTCTGTAATTCCTTTCTAAAGCACAAGCTTTGACCCAGATGTGTCCTGTGGAAAACTGTAGGCACAAGATAAAACCTCAGAGGAGTGCCCTCCTTCGGAAAACAAGGCCACATAGGCAGTAACTGCGGAAGGAAGAACTCAGATAAGCAGATAAAAGGTGACTGTTCGCAGGGATGTGTGGAAGGAAGAACTCAGAAAAGGGTTCAGAGGGTAACTATTTTTTGAAATTCTGCTTACAGTGGTATCTCTAGCAGCTAGCTAAACAATATATAAGCAACTGTGAGAAAAATAAAAACTCTTTATTCTCGAAGTCAACCCAGAGTCTTGGTCTCAGTCTACCATGACCAGGGCCTGTGATACTCACAGCTGTGCTGGTGGCAGCATATGTTAGATGAGACATAGTTCCCAGCAGCATAAACATCTGGAACTGAGAAACACCACATTTCACAGCTACCTGGATAGCATTAGAGGGTAAGTATTTAGTATCTAAAGTCGGTTAGGAGTCACACTAAAAGAAGCCAAGACAAAACTGTTGGTCAAACTCTGACAGTGGGTCACAAAGTAAGAACAGAAGGAAGCATTTAAAAATAAGATTGAAATTCCATGATCAGATGAAAAATTTCCCTCTCTCTTTCTTAAGATCCTCAAAGTAAAACTTGAAGAGGCAACCAGGGCAAAAAAAGTTTGACTCCCACATTTGAGGTCTCTGAGCACTGGTGTTTGAAATTCTGCCATCAATATACTTCCTGAATGGTGGATGAGCCAAGAAATATACATGTACAGCAATACTCATCATACGCATCTTTACAAAGACAATGTTACCCTAGACGTACTATTTTCTACTCTTTTTATCCACCCTGAGTAGGTAGTAGCATATGTTTTGCATGGTTGGAGAAGAATCTGATCTGAGGAGAACTATAAAACTAATCTACATGTCATCTGGAGTAATATCAGTTCCACGAGAGGTCATGTAAATTCAAAATGTTACACCACCAAGTATGGTTTCAAGGATCTGGATTAGCTTCAGCCTGAAAGTAGTGCTTAGGACCTGAAATAGAGGAGAACTCCAAGCAGGCTAAATATTGCACAGGTACCTCAGACGGAGGGACTGATAAGGAAAGTTATAGAATATGCAAAAGAAGAGAGACCAAGAGTGTGCACATGAAAACAGACATTGATTGGAGGGGCTTTATGTAGAGAGAGACGTACAACAGGAGGCTAGGAATTGTTCTGATATAGAATTGTAAGGCCTCTGAGTTTAGCTGATAGTTGACACAGAGGAGGGAAACATCTACAGAGAAGAGGTGAGGCCAGAGGCTGAGAGTGCAAGGTTCAGTGTGAAGAAGAAGGAAAAAAAAACCTAAATGCTTTGAAAATAATTGTAAGAGAATGCCATGTGTCTAAGATAAAGGATATATATTTGAGGAAGCTGTTTTAGTCTAAATATAAAAGGAATTCCACAGGTTCATATGATTGATCGTTGTTCTTCTAATGATGGCATGTTTTGTGAAGTTCTGGAAACTTCAGGAGGTAAGGCCTAGGTACAGAAAGTAGATCACAGGAGGATGGGTCACTGGGGGTGTTGGGTTTGGGGCTCCTTCTTTTCTCCATTTCTGCTTCCTCTCTGTCATGATATGAGCACCTCTCCTCTGCTGTGCAGTCCTAACAGATGCTCTGCTCAAGTACATGGAGCCATGAAACCATGGGCTGAAAATTCTGCGAGCCTCCTTTTGTCAAGTTTGCTCATGGTGATATAAAAGCTAACACAGAAGAGAATCAAAAGAACGTTGTGTCAATCGGTCCAGTGAAGGTTTCAGTTTCCCTTACATTCAGTCTTTGTGGATTCTCCATTTCTCCCTACAGACTCCTTAGTGAGAGTAGAAAGGGGATCCCTTTCTCCAAAAGAAATGCTTGTGTGAGGCGACTTTTCAACTTTGTGTATTCAATTGAATTTACCCTGAAGGGCTGAAACAATACTCTGGTGCTAGATTTAAATCTGTAGTAACTAATGAATTATATGGAACTTGGTGTCTTTCATTCCAGAAATACCGGGAAGATCAATCACACCCAGTTTAAGACAGACAGTAACTCTGACTGATACAACAGGTGCTTGCTTCATTATCTAGAAAGATTTGTCTTATTAGGTATATTGCTGTGCTTTAGACAATTATTTATTAAGATCTCTTATTTTTAAGCAATTGCAAATAAGTATTTTTTAATATTTGGCAATTTTTGATATCTTTGGCTTCATCCTTGAAAATGAAAGTTGAGTGAAATAATAGATTGTTATGGGATAGTGGTCTTGTACCCTGTCACTGGTACTGTTTTAATAAAATGCTGATTGGCCAGTAGCCAGGCAGGAAGTAGAGGTGGGGTGATCAGGCAGGAAGTAGAGGTGGGGCAGTGAGAACAGGAGAATTCTGGGAAAAGGAAACACTCAGACTGCAGTCATCACCCAGACACAGAGGAAGCAAGATGAGAACACCTCACTGATAAAGGTACCAAGCCACATGTCTAACACAGACAAAAATTATGGGCTAATTTAAGATGTAGTAATTAGTTAATAAGAAATCCTAAGCTACTAGGCCAACCAGTTTATAATTAATGTAAACCTCTGTGTGTTTCTTTGGGACTGATCAGCTGTGTGATGGAAGGATAGAAACCTCTGTCAACAAATGGCACCAATGTTGATAGCTAAATCCACTTAAAACCTGAGAGAGTTTGGAAAGTAATTCTAGGCACAAAAGAACAGAGTTAAGCATGGCTTCTCAGGAGCAACATTTTCTTGGGTGGGCTCTGTTTGCTAAATGGTAAGTGTGTCTCATTTAAGAGAGGCTTCCTGACTCAGCTTTAGCTACAAAAACCTTGCAGCTGTTTTAAGAAGAACTGGCAGCAAACACTTAAATAGTGTTTATTAATAAATGACAGCATGCTTCTTGGTGGCAGCACAGACCCTGAAACTCCGTAGAGTTCTGGCAATAAACATGGCTCCCACCAGTACCTCTGTTATGAAGCTAGACTCTCAGAAAGCTAAGGAATGGGGTGCATCCAGCCATCAAAGCCACGGCTTTAATCCTAGCCATATTGCTTAGCACATTAAGGACTCATGTGGTCAGAAAAAGAGATAATACAGTAAAAATAGATTCAAAGACAAAGAAAACCTCTAAATGGTTTACAGTGTGTTTAAAAATATATGAAGGCTTGGGAGAGAAAAGAAAAAGGATAAAGCCCTTTAAAAAGAGAGAGAGAGTAGTTGGGTGTGGTGGCACACACCTTTAATCTTAACACTTGGGAGGCAAAGGCAGGTGGATCTCTGTGAGTTCAAATTGTGGTGTCATACACCTTTAATCCCAGCACTTGGGAGACAGAGGCAGAAGGATTCCTGTGAGTTCAAGGACAACCTGGTCTATAGAGTGAGTGCTAGGACAGCCAAAGATAAACAGAGAAACCCTGTCTCAAAAAACCAAAAATTAAAAAGAAAAAGAAAAGAAATATTGTTTAAAATAAAGGCATATAAAGATGGAAAATACACAAAGAATTTGGATACTGTATGTTATTGTGTTGTCTTTGAATTGTTTGAATGCTGAGGAAGGAGCAACAGCTGCTAAAAGTCATTTGATTATAAATGCTGCTGAATTAATCCAACATATATATTTTGAAAATGCCTTGACTTTAAAATATAAGTCAAAAGATATGTCACTTTGGAGAAGAAGTTTTGCTTTTGTTTCCACAGGAAATGAGAGGCTGTGGA
>LOEQ01014506.1:0-17843 GCA_001685075.1 Bramus lutescens | reverse complement strand
CAGTTCCACTAATATCAGGAACAAGACAAGGTTGTGTGCTTTCTCCCCGTCTATCCAACATAATAATTGAAGTTTTAGCTAGAGCAATGAAACAACTTAAGGAGATCAAGTGAATACAAACTGGGGAAAAAAAAAGGTCAAAGTATCATCACTTCCAGATGATACGTAGGACAGGATACATCAAAATTCCACCAAGAAACTCCTACAGTTGATAAACACTTTCAGTGAAGTGGCTACATAAAAGATTAACTCCAAAATTAATTAGTAGCCCTCCTATATACAAATAGCAAATGGACTCAGAAAGAAATCAGAGAAACAATACCTTTCAAAACAGTCTCAGATATAAAATAAATGATGCTAAAACCTATCTGATAAAAACTTCAAGTCTTTGAAGAAAGAAATTGACAAAATTATGAGAAGATGGAAAGATCTCTCATGCTCATAGTTCAGTTGATTAGCTTAGTAAAATTGGCCATCCTACTAGAAGTAATCTACAGATTCAGTGCCACACCCATCAAAATCCCAACATAATTCTATATAGGCCTTGAAAAGACAATTCTCAATTTCATATAGTAAAACAAACAAACAGATTAAAAAAACCTTAGGATAGCAAAAATAATCCTGAACAATAAAAGAGATATTAGGGGCATCACCATCCCTAATTTCAAGTTGAACTACAGAACCACATGAGATTGGCATAAAAACAGACACAATGATCAATGGAATCGAATTGAAGAGCAGGATATAAATCCAAACACATATGAACATCTGGTTTTTGACAAATAAGCCAGACATGCACACTAGAAAAGACAGCATCTTCAGCAAATGGCGCTGCCCAACCTGGATGTCTTGCGTTAGAAGAACGCAAATAGATCCACACTTACCACGTTCCAGAAAACTCAACCTCAAGTGAATCAAAGACCTCAACCTAAAACCAGATACACTGAACCTGACAGAAGGGAAAGTAGGGAATAACATTGAAGGCATCAGCACAGACTATGATTTTCTGAACAGGACACTTCTAGTGTGGGCTCTAAGTTCAGCAATTAACAGATGCGACCTCGTGAGACTGAAAAGCATCTCTAAGGCAAAGGACATTGTCAACTAGAAAAAGTGGCAGCCTACAGAATAAGAAAAGAATTTTACCAGTTCCACATCTGATGGAGAACTAATATCCAAATTATATGAAGGACTCAGAGAACTAGATATCAAACACCAAATAATCTAGTTAAAAAGTGGGGTATAAATGTAAACAGAAAATTCTCAGTAGGATTAATCTCAAATGCCTGAAACACTCTTAAAGAAATGCTCAGCATCCTTAACCATCAGGAAAATGCAAATCAAAATATTTTGGGATTTCATCCTACACCTGTCAAAATTGGTAAGATCAAAAATAAAAGAGATAACTCATGTTGGCCAAGATGTGGAGCAAGAGGAACACTTGCTCCTCCATTGTGATGGGAGTATAAATTTGCACAGCCATTATGGAAATCATTATGCCATTTCTTCAGAAAAGTAAGAATTTATCTATCTCAAGACCCAGCTACATCACTCTTGGGCATATACCTACAGGATGCTCCATTCTACCATAAGGATACTTGATCAACCATGTTTGTTGTGGCTCTATTCATAATAGCCAGAAACTGAACATAACATAGATATCTCTGTACAGAAGAATGAATAAACAAAATATGGAAGAATACACAGTGAAGTATTATTTAGCTGTTTAAAAGGAATGACACATGAAATTTGTAGGAAATGGATGGAACTGGAAAGAAAATCATCCTGAGTGAGGTACCCTAGGCCCATAAAAAGAAATATGGTATGTATTCACTTATAAATTGACATTAATAATTAAGTAAATGATAATAAAGCTACAATTGATAGATCCAGAGAGGTTAGATAGAAGATTCCAAGTCAAAAAATGTATATTCCTAGGAGCGAGAAATAGAATAGATTTTATGAATGGACTCGGGGCAAGTGAAGACAGAAGTTGGGGGTATCCAGTTAAACAAGATGGATGAAGAAGGTGAAAGGAGACATTGCTAGAATTGGGGATGTGCGTTTGGAGAATAGTGTGGAAACCTAGTGCAGTAGAACCATCCTGGACTATATGAAGGTGATCTTAATAAGGAATCCTAATAATTGGGGGTAAGAAATCTTAATTAGCCATCTCTGGTAGTCAGACAAGGCTTTCAGTGGAGGGACTGGGTTGCATTCATTTGAATTGTTGGCCAAAAGGGTTCCCTAAAAATCCTCAAACAACCCAGGATGATGCTAAGACAAAGGGGTATTCTCTGCAAACTAATGGGGTGGGGGATGGGCATTGCCAAGGAAAACCATCCGCACAAATCATTGAACATGGAGAAGTTCATTTGGTTCCTCCACGGAGCCTTCACTGCGTGTTCTAGTAGTTTTGGCGTGGGAAGGACCCTGCAGGCTACTGGAAGAGAAATGTGGACAATAACCCAGCCACAAAACATTTGACCTACTATCTGTCCTGCCTGAAAATATGCTACAGGACTTGGGAGTAGCCAGTGTCTCATTTGACTTAAGGACCTCTCCACAAGAAGGAACCCTTTCCTGACAAGAACAAGAGACTAGATAACCTGGGGGTAAAATTAAACAATACTGTTCTGAAAAAAAATCAACAAGAAAAAAAAATAAAATCAACTGACTACAAGTATGTGGATTTATCTCTGGGCTCTCCTTCCTGCTGCCATAATCAATTTGTCCTCTTTGTTCCAGAAACAGAGCATAGAGGTGACTATGTTGTGGTGATTTATTTTGAAGTCAAACACAGTGATGCCTCTAACTTGCTATTTTTGTTCAAGTCTGTCTTAGCTATATAGGACATTGTGAAAATGAGATAAAGTTATATTTAAAAGAAAATGAAAAATATCTAGATATATATGGAGATTCAAAGTATGAAAACTATGAGAATCAACAAACTTATTTCAAAGGGAAAGGTTTATATCAGTAAAGAAAAATCAGAAGCTGGTTGTCATTTTGGATATTCTCATTCAGGATGATTTTTTTCTGGCTTAATCCATAATGCTCCACTGGGAAAACCACATTTTCATTATTTATTCATATATAATCTTTCACAATTTCTACAAACCACAGTCCCAGAGAACACAGACAACAATGTGGACCCTAAGAGAGATTTACGTAGATCTAATCTACATGGGAAGTAGAAAGTAGAAAAAGACAAGATCTCCTGAGTAAATTGGGAGCATGGCGGAGGGCTGAAGGGGGAGGGGAGAAGCAGGGAGGGGAGCAGAGAAAAATGTAGAGCTCAATAAAAATCAATTTTGAAAAAAGCAGAAAAAATAGAATAGCAGTGTCTCTGTAGTAAGATGTAGATTCTGTGAACTACATGCCCAAGAGTGGTATAACTTTGAGAAACCTATGGCTGACTGGTTGGGTGGCCAAGAACCAAAGAATCAGAAACTAGACAGTCTCTGGACCTAGAGTTCTGGTAAAGCAACATAGCAATAATAAACTGCTAATGGCATTTTACCCATAGATCAGTTTCTCACTCAGCCTACATCGGCCAACATCAACTTCCATCTTGCAATTAATGGAAGCAAGTACAGAGGCCCACAGCTCATCGGTGTGGAGAGAGTGAGAGGCTGAGAACATTCGGTTCTAAATGAGATGTCTCCATCAACCGCTCCACCCAGGGCTCGGGGAGCCATGAGGAGTGGAGACAAAGATTTTAAGAGACAATGCAGATGAAGGACACCCGAAACAAGCATTTTGGACAAAACAATGATGCACATATGAACTCACCGAGACTGCGGCAGCATCCATAGGAACTGCACAGAGTCTAGTCCAGGTGTGACCGCATCCCTGAGAGGAAAAGTGGACAAGAATCCCATCCTTATCCCAAAAGATCTCCAAGTGGCAACTTCTTGCACAGGAAAAATTAGTTTCTCCAAGGGAATGTCAATTGGAACACTAACCAGACTTAAGGGCAGCATAAGCTCAGAAGCAGATGTTAACACCAAATAAACTGAGTGCTATTTTTGAAGAATTGTTTTTTGTCTTACACTGGTAAGTTTGTTTGTTTAAACATTACTTGCTTTTTTATTTATAATGGTTTTTGGTTTTGTGTTGTTTTGGGTTTTCTGTGTGTGCATGTGTTTCTCATGATTGTTCTTCATTATCTTCCCTCTGTCTGCTTTTTTTTTTNNNTTGCCTGTTTGTTCTCTAAAGTGAGAAAGAAATAAGCCGTGGAGTTGGAGAGGTGATGAGGTGGGAAGGATCTGATAGAAGGAGGGGAAACTGATCAGAAAATGCGTGGATATTTTTATTTTCAGTAAAAATTTGACTAATATTTAGGTAACTTCATAGTAAAAGATAATCAAACAAATTAAACTCAGAAATGAGTACTACAAAAACAGCAAAAATTAGAAGAACTTGCTATAAGCTAACAAAATGGATAACAATGAACAGTTCATAAATCCCCAGGTTCATGTGTGCTCTATAACTATCCCTAGTGACATTTTTACTTTTAAAAAAATATAGGAAATGTTGTATGGACCATGCAAGGGTTTCCTCTGTCTATAGTAAGTTTATTCATCCATCCAGAAATCACAAAATACTAATAATGTGCAGGTTTGCAGTATTATTTTCACAATTAAAGGGATGGTTGCTACATTGGAAAACATGAATGGATTTAAATTATGGGTATAAAATATCCTAGCCCAACAACATGTGCAATGCATTCTTTCATCATTAAGATGCTTATGAATAACCTCCTTCAGAAAATACCAGAGGCAGCCTAGTACTGAGAGAGAAAACTGGCCAGAAAACAGCAGGGTTTCCATTTGAAGGATGTGAAATTGAATGTCTTCATCATGGTAGTCGATATTCAGATATAAATAATTATTAAAATCATGAATGTATATCAAATCAGAAATTCTTTTTCTTTATTTAAAATGAAAATCCTGGCAAAACATTATCCCTAAATATGCTAAATTACATGAAGTCCTCAGACTAAAACATATTTGATGAATGAAACATTTCTAAAAATTGATTCTGACTTCAACATAAAATATAAATGTATTTGACATAAATATAATTATCATTTAAGATTATTGCTATTTGAGAAGCCTTATAATTAGAAAAGGTAGTTATTAAAATTAAATATGAATAGCAGTATATTTTCAAGCACATATGTGTATGTTGATCAATGGAAAAGAGCAAACAGCGCCTGGATTTTGCAGAACAGCTGTATATGAAATATGTGAAGTGAAAAATCACTGGTTTTTAAGATGGGATTTTAAATGAATTTTACTATGTGCATTGGTGAATGTATTAATAAGATTTTTCTAACAAACCAACATAAACTTACTTGCTGTCTTAATTCAAAATTTATTTTTTGGTCATAGTCTAATTGAACAGTGAAGCTTCTGGCAGTCAGGTAAACTTTCCTGGGATATTCCTTGACAGGAGTTACTAGGGTCATCTGAAGAACGTGGTAAGAAAAAAATGACATTAGTTACTTGTCTGGTGAAACATAGAAAAATGGCACAATCATGATTCAATCTAGAAAAAATAGCAAGGGTGCAAAACATTAGCTGTTATAAGCAGCATTGAGGAAAAATAGAGAACCACAAAAGTGCTGATAAACATCCTACTCAAAGCACTATTACTCAAACATATAAAGAGGCATGAAATTTGATAATTGAAAATCAACTTCAGAATGAAAATGGACACGGGACAAAAGTAGATTGCTCACGGAACAGCAAATTCAGTGGGCCTTCTCCACTTTAAGTTATATGCTCCCACTGATATTCACCTATAAATCTGAGAAATCTCCAAAAGTTTCGAAACATCTTAAACAAAACTTTGGCGAGTGGGATTGATATAATGAAACAGTTTTACAAGCCTTCCTTTTAATAAGATATTTTCAAGTACTTCTTCCTTTTTTAAAGAATGTTGCAAGGTATATGGAGATTATTGGTTATTTTGCAGCTTTTTTTTTGAAGTGGGCTTTCCAAAATGAGATTAGTGGGGCCAACGATGAATACACTTTTAAATTATAAATACGTCTAATACTCTTTCAAAGTGCACACACCATTTAAATTCTGCTAACACTTTATTTACATTGCAAGCACTTCATATACCCAGCAAAAAGTGTATGGCACATGATTAGCAGTAAACAGAAACATACCTAATGGTGCATAAAAATGAACATGCAACTAGAGAATGGAACAGCAAAAAAATAAAGATAAATAAATAAAAACAAACAAAAAAGCTGTTGCCACATTTTAAAAAGACTTGCTCTGGCAGAGGGTCCAGCTTTGGTTCCCAGCACCCACATGGCAATTCACAGCCATCTGCAAACCCCGTTCCAGAGCATCTGACATCCCCTTCTGCCCTCTGCGGGCACCAGGAACAGACATAGTTAAGAAAATACACTCATTTGCATAAAGTAAATAAATAAATCTTAAAAAATCAAGATTAGTAAACAGGGGACTATACATTTGATCTTATACCAATTTTTAGCCTGAAGAAATTAGATAAAGGAAGCAGAATAATATGCCTCAGTTACGGTGATTGCCATGGTGCTCCCTTAGCCTGACTGAAATTGGCTTTCATCAGTTTGAATCATTACTGTGTTTCTGACCTACAGGTTCATTGAATGATTAGTCCTTTTATTGAAAAGATGGAACATTACAATTTCTCAATCAGAAAATAGAAAACGTAGTCATTTGTAATCATTGGGCTCTAGGTTTGTCACGCATCATTTTGTTTAGTGGAGAAAATTGTACCCTTTAGAGATCTGCACCCAAGGATGGGCTGGGACTCCACATTTCCTGTGTCAACCTTTTGTTTTCTCATGAGCTGGTTTCTTGCCTGAAGAATGACTGTGATCCAGCTACTCAGTTACCCCAAGCTCTTCATCCCCTTAGCTACGGTGTATTGTTTCTTCTGCTGGAAATGTGTTTCAGAATGTTGCTCATCTGCTTTGTTGCCTCTCTTTTAGGGTTTGGCTTTTTTTAATTCATGAAGGTTTAGAGAGCTGTTGTCGTTTTTATCAACTGTTTCTTTACTGTCTTTCAGTGTTTGGCAAGACAGTATGAAGTGAGAGGAGCATGCGCGAGTAACAAGCGTGTGTGAATCTTACGAGATAGAATACATTAATGACATAAGCTGCTTGAGGTGGGTTTATTGGATACACATGGGGAGTAAGAGATCACAGCAGTCTGGGATCCACTGCCGGTTGGCTGCTTGTATTTAAAGCTTCTCAGCAAATGCATAAGATAAATTTGTATCAAGACGCAGAGCAAAGAAACACCGTGGTGTAGTTTAATACTCACCCCAGGTAAAGGAGGACTGGCCAGAACATTGAAGGATGCCCTGTCCTGGGTCAAGTCGCCAAAATGCGGCAGACCCAGATGGCTCCAGCCAGTTCCCCATGCCTAGGAGTCTCAGTATATTCTGTAGTTACCTTCAAGAATTATAAACAATAAAGTAGGGAAACTGAGCTGGGTAGGTTCTAAGCAACATGCATAATTCTTCTGCATAAAAATATTTAAGAAAACATTCAAGATTCTGAATATAATAAAACTATCTGAGGATTCATTTGTCTTTAAGATAAAATTCCAGGTTCTGCCCGGGATCCCAGAGACACCCATAGGCCCAACTGGTGCCTTGTGGCCCAGGCTGGCTGAAGACGCCCACAGGTCCACCCAGCACCGCTAGGCCTGGGCACCATTACAATGAGCAAATAAATGTATGGTGGAGAAATGGGAGAGAAAGAGAAGCAGAGCAGTTGATTGCTGGAGACAGAGGCAGAAGGGAAGAGGTGGAGGCAATGAGGAATAGGTTAATAGGTTGATGTGGGTAGTGGCCTGAGATGCCACCCCAGGGCCATCGTGACATCTGGGCCCAAGCTGCTGGCAAGGGCCACATCTGAAGCCATGTTCCCACAGCATCCAGTAACTATATTGATGTTCATGGGTCCCGTTACCACTGAAGGTCATGTGGAATCCCAGAGTCTGGATGGTCACCCGAGGCCATATTGGTTCCAGGGGCTTTGCGGCCACCAGGGCATATTGATCTGAGTGGTGTGTGCTGCCACCCGGGACCACCGTCATGTCTGGGCCTGAGCTGCTGCCGAGGACCAGGTCTGGGTGGTCCTTCTGTAGCTGGGGTCTGTGTTAATGTCTGTGGCCCATGTTACCACCAGGGTCCATGTGACCCATGGCTGTTGAAATCTTAGGGCTGTGCTGAGCTGCGTACCCTTCACTGGCCCTTGGAGATCTGGCCCTGTCCCTTGCTGGCCACTGAAGCAGAAGAGCTGGCCCTGTCCAATATGGGAGAACCGTTCTCATCCCTCATAGGAGAACCAACTACAGCCCTGACTACAGCACAGAAGAAGCTGACCCCGATGGTGTGGGCAGAGGAGAGCTGGTTCTGCCCCTCATCTGAGGGGAGTGGTCCTAGTGGAGGACCAGAACGACCATCAGCTTAACGCCCAGGCCCAGTTCTTCGAGTTGGTCCAACCTAACATCTACCCCATCTATGACTTTCTGGAGCAAGCGAAGGGACTAGTCATATGGAATCGTGGCAGAGGGATCTCCACGACTCAGGGTAACAGCACAGGATCTGAGAGAAGTTTCAGCAAGGGTCCAGTTCTGATGGTGGGCCAGAAGCCAGGGGCCTTGAGACAGACCAATAACTCATTACAAGGAACATTTAAAAGTAAAGCTATTTGGACAAGAGTGTGTACTGCATGACCCACAGCTCCCAAGGCCAGTAAGACAAATGCAGAGCCGATAGAGGGGCAGAAAAGATGAAGGAATAAAGTGGGTTTGGTTTCGTTTTTTGTTTCTTTGCTTTCTTTTCTTAATATTTTTATTTTTTACTTTTTATTTTGAGGAGGCTGCAAGGGTGAAGGGTAGATACGGAGGGACAGGGAAATGAATGGGTTTGAAGTACATGATGTGAAATTCCCAAAGAATCAGTTAAAAATGATGTTAAACAAGGTAAAATCCTACTTTTCCCAAATCTTACTACACAGATTTCTGCTTATGTTGTTTTCCATTCCAGTTTGCATTACACTCTAATGTGCTGCAGTTCCATCATTTCAAATTTAATTACTATGTATTTTAAATACTAAATATGTTGGACAAACTGAGAAGAATCCAATTATACTGTTATATAGAGATGCATTAAAATGTGGTACATTAAATATATATGGTGTTCAAAACAAATGTCACTGATAAACAAAAAGGAACAGATATATGTTGGCCTTTGTATATGACTGAGAAACTACTGATGTACGCAGCACTTACTGTTCTTAGTCCACCTATCGTCTCTGATACTCACATGTTATTTCTCTCTGCTCAGTCAATCTTATTAAACTGACTGTCAGTCTTAGTTTTATGCTGCTGCTCTGGTAAAATACCATGACAAAGATCACCTGTGGGAGGCAAGGATTTACTTGGTTGTACTTCCACAAGTCAGAATAGGAACTCAAGCAAGGCAGCAAGGCAGGAACATAGAGGCTGGAAATGATACAGAGCATTGGGGTGCTGACTACTGGCTTGTTCCTTACAGGTTCTCGCTTGTTTTATTTTAGTTTTTATTTTTTTAATTATTTTTTAAGAATCCAAGACCACAGTCCAGAACATCCATGAAGGGCTGAGTTTTCCCCAATCAATCACTAATTAATAAAATGCTCTACGGGTCTATCTACAGCCTATCTTTTATGGAGGCATTTTCTCAACTGAGATCCCACCTTTCAGATGATGAAAACTAACTGTATCAAGTTGACATAAAACTAATCAGCATAACTGATACCTTGTCAATTTGGCACATAATTGCATCACTGTTAAGTCATATGGAAGAAGGGAATCTTAATTGAGAAAATGTGTCCCATCAAGTCTAGCTATAGAGCACTGTCTTCATTAATTGTTGATGGGGGCCCAGCCCATTGTTGGTAATGCCATGCCTGGGCTGGTGGTTATTGGTTCTGTAGGAAACCAGCCTAGAAAGCCATGTGGAGCAAGCCATTGAGCAGCACCCCTCCCTGGCCTCTCTATCAGCCCCTGCCTCCAGGTTACTTCCCTGTTTGAGTTCCTGTCCTGACTTCCTCTGATGGCGATCAGTAGAAGCCAAACAAAACCTTCACTCTGCAACTTGTGTTTTAGTCTTTATTTATTTATTTATTGTCTCAGCAATGGTAACCCTAAGACATACAGAAATGATATGTTGCTTAGGAAGATGTGGTAATGGAGGTAGTTATGTTCCAAACACATCATGAACATGTTTGTTCTATGTTTATGCCAACAATAACTGAATGCAGAGTGCTTGATTTCTTCTTCATTTAAACTTTACTTTTCAGATGCATGGAACCTGACAGAACCCTTGCTGTAATTAAACTATTCTCCTTAATGCATTATATTTCAATATCCCCAATCTTTATGAACCCTGGGGAACCTACTTAATTATTTTATCAACAAAAATTCAACTTATGCGTGATAGGAAAACTGATTTGCAATAATTTATTATCCTCTCATCCAAAAGAACATAGATATAATATATTTAAAATATAGTAAATTAAGTCAATTAAAAATACATTTATTTACAATAAAATTTTATTTAAAATGTTAAAAGCTCTCCAAAATTTAGTTGAGTTTTCTACCCAGCCTCTTGATTTGAGGACAAATAGTTAATATTATAGAAAGTGAGTATGTTAATCATCTTCGTTTGTAATCAGCTCATGCTTCTTCAACTTAGTATGTTTCTTTGTTAATATCCTAATTGCCTTGGGATATCCTGTGCTCTCTAGATACTTAAATATTAACTTTTATTATTTTTCATGTAAAACTAAAATATTCTGGCTTCTATATATTAATTGAATAAGCTAAAACAGAAACAAAATAGTAGTCTTTAGATGTGAAAAAGAAGGCAAATTAATCAAAAGTATACATGAAACTTTAAGTCAATTTCACTTAATTTTTAAGATAACTAAAATTTATGTTATAAAATTAAATTTTAAATAGAAATATACTATATTAGTGAACAATGTTGCTCCCAGAAGACATGGGCTGCTAAATGAAAATCTTGCTGTCAGACAGGCTTCATCTCCGTACAAGTCATTGGTCAGAGATCTCAGAGGCATTGAAAACAACAGTCTATTTGGATTTTTCTCTGTTCTCTGACCATAACTATATGATGACACTCTATCCTGAAGATATCTCACATGTTGGATCCATGACACAGAAAAATCAACATTGAGCTGACTGAGAAACGTCCCTGCTGTCGAGTCTCATAGTGCTGGAGGTACTATTTAGACTGCTGAGAGAGAAGGGTATCAATGGTTTCACACAGTGCTGGACCCTGGGTGTTGACAATACCGACCAGCCAGGTAAGATGCACCCACTGGTGCAGCAACGGCAAGACTGTTTATGGAGATACCTAATGGCTTTCTTGATTGGATTTGAGTTCTAATGCACAGGAGCTATTTCTTACCTGGTGCTATAATCAAGACAAAAATACATGGCTGGGGAAGTCATATGACCCTAGAGAGAACTACCGATAATTTTCTAAACATTCATGTTGTCTGCTGGGATACTAAATCCTAATTCCCATGGGTCCAATGACCTGGGATAGATGTGTGAAGTCGGAAGAATGACAGAACTCTGATTACCTGTTTCAAACAAGTGACCCCCAGATAGCCAGAGTCATATTTATTTATACAATCTGAGTAGTTTTCATGAACAGTTTTGCTATCAATTTTTTCCTTAAGTTTCTGATAGTAGTTACAATAATTGCCAGTTTGTTTCCTTGCCTCATTCTCCCTTTGACCCCCAGCTTTCACACAGGTAACCATTACCTACTTAATTCATAGTTTTAATATTAAATGATAAGCAGTATTGCAAATATTGCACACAGCTAAGAAAGCTTTCTAGCTAGGCACACCTACAGGTAGAACCATGTGCCCAGGTGGCAGCATTTGCAGTTATAGCATCATGCAAAGCAAAAGAAAGTTTTGCCAATAATGGTTAATGTTTACCACTGGTGAAATCCAGGTTCTCACAATGAACTCATCAGGCAAACATCGATCAATTCATTCTGCATTCTGGACTACGTAATCTCCTATGGGGGACATGCCAAGTTTTCTCCTATCATCCCATAAACTGCATAACATAACAACTCATTCTTTAGAGTTGGCATTGCTTATCCCTTGTTCTCATGCCCCCTTCCTCTCAGATTCCTACGGTACTGTCACAGCTTTTAGAAATGAGAGCACTGTGGCTCTGATTCTGCTTCATCCCCTATTCCTAGACTGTTCTCATTAACTACTGATATCATCTATTTACTAGTGTTTCTTCTAGACTCGTGTGCTCAAAATCATTCTCTCCAAAGCAGTTATGCAGACTGATAATGCCATGAACTTCTATGACTGTTTTCAGGCTGGTCTGAAAGTGCCATGCAAAGGCAGCATCCTGTGCCTAAGGATCCTGAATTCATGGTCACACTTGAAACATCGAAGGCCTTAGGAGCTGAACCGGATTCATTGTCCCTTTTTAACATCATCCCCTCCGACTCATCCAGAGGAGAATCATCAGAGGAAAGTTTTCCCCATGGAAAAGTCATTACAGCCATAGCTCTAAAAAAGTAAAACTGAAGGCAGCCAGCAATAATTTGTATAAGGGAAACACGAGCAGGTAGCACATAGTCTCCTGGGATCATGCCCAGAATTATGCAGTGAACTATGTATCCATCAGCCTTGCTAAAAATTGGTTACCTTCTCCATGGTCTTGCCACAAGAAGAACTATTCTCAAACCTTGTCCCCTGAAGAAGTCACATGACTCCCAGCAGTTGTCAAATTGTCTTCAAAATATTTATGTTTAGATTCATAGATTTGTGCTGCTATGAACTTTAGTCAGAGACCCTTAATACTGCAGTGGGTAGAGGTTAATGCAGAAATTCATTACTGTTCAAAGATCGTAGAATTGGAGACCATGGGTACTCAGCCATACATAGAGCATCCGAGACAGTCAGTGTACACAAATAAAAAGAAAAGCTTGCTTTAATGATTTTGCCATAATTTGGATCAGTGATTTTTCTTCTCACATCTATGAAATTAGAAAGCAGCACATGTTTTTATCCATTGAGCTACCTCTTCAGCTCCTAAAATAACTTTCTGTAAAGCTAAACATCCAATAGGATTTTAAACAACCTGAATCAGCTTGCCTACAATTGATATGATATTGAGTATGCACAAGGTACTGTTTCCCAGCAACCTAATAAACCGATACAGGAACCTGCCAGGACTGGTGAGTTATCTTTGCACTAAAGGAGGAGAATGGTACAACATAGTTCAGTCCCAGAACCCAGGCAAAGGAGGAACAAAGAACCAACTCCACAAAGTTGTCCTTAGACTTCCATGTGTGCTCCCCACAAATGCCCTATTATAAAAACTAAAAGAATAGAGCTGTCTCCTACCTTAAATTTGTTTAAAGTATCACAGAAAACGAATGAACAAAACTAGTTATTCAAGTGACTTACATAAGGTCTATGTGTCATTGTTAGCCAGTATGAATGCTTCTCGACCCGTGGGTGGCAAGCATTGGGAAGCCCATATTCATGATGGTCTTAGGAACTGAAACGCCACTCAGCAGCAAACTTACAGTTATGAAGGAGCAACAAAAATCATTTTATGGTTGGGGCATATGAGGAACTGTAGTAAAGGGTTGCATCATTAGAACCACTGGTCTACGGAAGAGTGAGAATCACCTCACTCTCTAACTCCCTCGTAGGAATAAAAGAGTCAGCCTGCAAAGAAATTGAAACAATGGTTCTAAGGCCTTCTCTTAAGGGAAAGACTGGTATAATATGGAAGAATAAAAATACATATGTATTCTATTAAGAAGACATTGCATGGGCAAACGGTTTGATTGAATCAAATTCTAATTTTAGAACCAGCCTTTAACTTTGCAATAATGGATTGCAATTGCTGATGCAAAAATAATAATTCTGTAAATCTGGGTAAGGATCATTAATCTTGCTGGCAAACTTCAAAAAGTATTTTCTTTTAGTTAGAGATGTTCATCAGTTCACAATAATTCTGTTAGAACTGTGATTTTTTTGAATCCAGCTATTCTCATAAAAATTGGTAGCAGTTTAAACAAATATGAATTTTAAGAACTTCACAATTTGACATGCTAATATTTTGAAAGTCTTTTTAACTTATATATTGAATATTAGTTTTTAAAACAAATCTTGTACCCACTGTCTCCGTACTATGAATTTGCAAACCATTAAACTGAATAAAATACTAGAGAAAAGTAACTTCTTTTTTTCTGCCCCTTCCTTCAGCACTTTTCTTTATGGTAGTTCACGGTGAGCTCAAAAGGTGCAAAAGTCAACCACCTTGTCAATGACCTTTAAAACTAAGCATGCATTCTAGGACGTCTATTTGATTTTATCGCTTGTTTTAGTCTCCAATACTTCCATTTCTACCAATTTAGAAGTGAAAATTATTTTAAAATTGATTTTTTGTATCTACTTCCCTGGGTTTGCATCCTTATAACAAACTTAGCCTTAACCGTGCTTTAAGAACTATTACTTTTATAAAGGTTGGTTTGATTATGAGTGTGAAAAGCCTTAAAATGATATTTGTGGTCAAGAAAATTTAGAAACTCATTCTCTTCAGAAATATGCTTTGTAAGTAATCATGCTGAAGATAAATACACAAACTGAGAAATGTGTAATCACAGGTCTATTCACTTCTAACCCATATACAATCATGAAGTGCTTGAGAACACGAAATGCCAACACATGACCAAGTCACAGATTACATGCTTACTTCGTGAAGCTCTCTTATAATAGCTGTATGAAAGAATGAAGAAATAAATCTCTGACCTTTGCTGGTATCAACTCCAGTACATATCGTTAGGCGAAAAATAAAGTGACTGATTACTTTCATGAATGTACCTACCTGTCTAGACAAAAAGAAATTCAAAATGGATAAACTTGTCATTAATGAGACTTACTATTCACAACATGGTAGGATAATGGAATGCTGCAAACAGATATGGGGAAATCATATAGTTTGATGATGAGACTTAATGAAATGCTTCACATTGACAAAAACTAAATAGGTAATTGAAAAAACTGGGTTTTGGGAAAAGTTTAAAATTGAACCCAAGAAGTAACCATTAAACTAAAATATGAATGAACATTGTAATCCACTTATAATAGTTGGTGAAAAATGGAACTACCTTCAGTAATTTCATGAAATAATATTTGATTGTGTTTTACGATTGCAATGATAAAGCTTAAATTTAGATATTATATTCGAGGTCCTCAATGTTTCAAATGGTAATTTAGTTAGTACCTTATAAATTATGTGTTTTAAGACCAAATGAACAATTTATTTATATATTGTGCATCTGAGAATCAAGTTTGCAACAAAAAAAAACTCTTTTAAAATGAGGAAAAAATCAAAGGATACAATGAACTCCTGGTATTGGACTGCAAGTGAAAGCATGCACATGAATTCTTGGTTTAATTGTTTAATTATGTTTAACAGATTCAGACTGGCATATATAGGTATATTTATATATTTATATACATGCATATATACGTATATATAAATATACCTATATATGTATATGTATACATATATATGTATATGTGTGTATATATATATGTAGAGAGAAAGAGAGAGAGAGAGAGAGAGAGAGAGAGAATCAAGAGTAGGTTTGATGAATGAAGCTTTACTCAGCCCACTAAGCCAACACAGCATGAACTAATGCCACAGCAGCAATGATGCTCATTTTTAACCCCAGCCTCTGGTGTGCAGAAATTGAGTCTAGGACTGGGCCATACAAGGGGCATGATTATCCTGAAATAGTCTTATACCAGTGTAAGAAAATCTTCTGAAGATGACAGAAGCTTACACAAAAGGCACACAAATCACATATAGAAACTCATGTGATGACAAACTGGGATAATTTTAGGGGAAAAGAAAATACTTTCAGTATTGGATTACAATTAACAAAACAAAATAAATTATTTATAACTATATGCTGCTATAAATAATTGAATTGATTAGTAGAGGGGTGGAAGAAATTTGCCCCAATGGAGGAATTCGAGTCAATCAAGGTGAGTGAATGGGAGAAATGGAAAATCACTGTTATAAAAAGAACTTGGCAATATATTACAGATAAAAAGAATTAATGACTCCAAAATGATTTAGTGAAAGTTTGAGGAAGATAGCATTTATGCACACTGTCAAAATGTTTCTGCCTAAGACACTTATGTGTAATAGGCGGTAACAATAGCTTTGCAATGGAGGACTTGGCAGACACTTTCTTTTAGAAATCGTCTAATTACCACCAGAATAAAGACACTTTGATTTGCTTCCCTGACAGTCGCCAAGCACAGCACAGAGAAGGGGGCAGCATTCAACATTCGTGTCCCAAATCCATAAATTTAATCTAATAGTGAGAAACCAAAACCAAAGGAAACCAAGGACTGTCCTCAAGTAACTACCCAGCATCTTCAGACTCATGAAAGGCAAAGGGAGATTGAAGAAATGGTACAAGCTTGGGCAGAGTCGGGAGCCGTGACCACTAAAATGGAATTCCAGATCAAATCTTCACCGCAGAGATGCCACAAATCCTCAAACTATCAGCCTCAGCAAGGATGACAGTGTTTTGTCAGTGTCTGGTTTTGGTTCTTCATAGTGTAGTGTGGTGATTCAATGTTTAGGATAAAAACAATCTGGGTAGTTACTTGAGGACAGTCCTTGGAAAAACAGAACTACTCTTCATTTTTACAAGTCCAAAGTTCTTTCTAAATATAATTTATCTTAAAAAGAAAAATGTGAATCAGATTCCAAAACACAGGCAGTAATAAAGAGTCCATTAAAATGTTTATTGGGTGGGTAGTGAGGAGGGGAGGACCTGAGAGGACCTGGGGGAGGGGAAAGAATAGGATCAAAACATATTTATGAAAACTTGCAAAAACTAAAAATTGTAATTTAAAAGTTCATTGGGATCACATTTTAGATATAATATATTTTAAAAAATTATATTTAATAACAGAAAATAAATTAGTCACATAACAGGAAATTTTGAGAGAATTCAGTCTATTTTTTTAATTTAAAATATTTCTCTTATATATTCCATCCCACCTTAGTTTCTCCCCACTCCTCCCATTCACCTCCTCTTTAAGATCCCCTTTTCTCCATTTCCCTCTAGAAAAGGGCCAACCTCAGTTTGCTCCTAATCCTAGTGTTCATGTATATGATGTATGGAAAGAGAAACACTACCAAAGAATATTATAGGCTCATTCTAAACAGCATAAATATCTGTACCTGTGTAAACCACAGAAGGGTAACTGATGAATTCAGTGCCTCTTTCTATGTATTTGATTAAATATGATAATAATACTACCAATTTCCTATATTTATCTTTTGCTTGCTCATTTATAATTTCCCAAACAAGGCTTGCATTACAGCTTTCTTTAAGACAGGGTCTCTCTATGTAAACTTGGCTGGCTTGGAGCTCACTGTGAAGATTAGACTTGTATTGAACACAGACATCCACCTGCCTTTATCTCCGGCTTGCTGGGATTAATAGTGTGTACTCGCAGCTTGAGGATGTGTTGGTACATTATCGCAAAGCGGAGGCTAATCACAATCTCCATGGCTGAAGCTTTGAAAGTTAAATCTAGTGTTCTTAATCTTGTGGCGTAAGGAAGAATGCTACCAAGGCAAACTAATATGAACCACATTCAGAGAGTCGAGTTTGATCACATGCTCCATCAGTCCCAGTCCAGCAGGCCTTGGTGAGCTCCCATT
>LOEQ01014504.1:0-11221 GCA_001685075.1 Bramus lutescens | reverse complement strand
CTGGTGGAGCCACTGAGCTCTGGTGCACACTGACCCACCCACTTTGCCCCAGACTTCCTAGTAGGTAGATAGGCGTGAGTCTGCCTTTGTAGACTGCAAAGCACAAACTGTGCTGTTACCTTGCTGTTACCCTGCAAGCAGGGGCTGTAAGGAATCCATTCATTAGCCAGGATTTGAGCCAAAGATCCACGACTTCCTCTCGATGATCACAGGGTCCTATGATGACGGTTCATTCTCTATCAAGCTGCACTACTCTGGAGCAAAGGGGAGGTGACTGAGCTGGAGAGGGACCAGGATGAGGGGACGGGGTGAGATTCAGATCCTCAGAGGCAAACCCTTAGCACCACCTTGACGCCCATTCTAATCTCATCTTCTCTTCTTCTTTCACGGCGGAATTCTAATTCTGTGGGTTCTAAGTTACTATGGATATTAAATCTAACAAGCCTCATTTTGCTTTGTTTTTGAGATGCTGCTGCACTCTGTTGTCCAGGGTCATTCTCAAACTGCTGGTCTTAAAAGAAACTCAGCTTAAGCCTTCCAGCCATTTGAGACCGCAGTCTTTGGGACACTGTATCAGGCTAGTCCTGGCTCTTATGTAGTATGTTTGATCATTGTGCTGTTGTGCCCCGTTTCCTCTCGTGAGAGGAACCCAAGGAGGTGGTTTTCAGCACTGTGGACAGCAACAGCCTGGGCCTTCCTACTCTGGCTTTTGGGGAGTCCGCGGGGGAGGGGGGACATGGAACCTAAGGTCTGAGTGCCCTTGGCATGCTGCAGGCCTAGTAGCTTAGTGGAGCATCCCCTGCTCAGCACAAGTAAAGCCCTGATGTCCCACATTAAAAAACACTCAGGGGAAAATAGTAAAACAGGACTCCAGAGGAGATTTTAAAAAATGTTTAGTGTCCTCCTTTGGAAGCCACATTTGTTTTCTTTGCCTTTAGTTTTACTCCAAGTGTTTTTCTTATTCTGATTCACAGAATTCCATTCACCGAAGTAAGAAAAATAGGAAAAGAATATCCTTTATTATTCTGACATGTAATCACTGGTAGCACCCTCTCACAGAATTGGTAAAAATGAGGTCAGCTCTCCCCACCTAGAGGCCATGCCCTGGAGCAGTGTTTAACCTCTAATTGCCTAAATAAATTTTGATGATGAAATCATTCTATTTGCTAGTCGCCTCACTTTCCAACAACTCCACAAGAGGCAACCCAGTCCTGGAGCTAGGTTTTTTGTTATCTTTTGATGTCTAGGAGAGGCATTGTTGCCACAGGGTAACCCCATTTTAACACCTTTATATATGTGTGTATTATATATCTTAGGAAGCTTAGGCTTCCATATGATTTTGGGGTGCCCTTAATGTTAATTATCCCTCCCCATATTCCTCATCTATCTTTCCCCATTAAACTCTTTTTTGTATCATTATTTCCCTTTGACACTTTATACCACTTCGTTCTGGCCTCTTTCCTAGAAATCCTGCCTTCATTGCTTCTTACTAATTTCCTGCCCGTTATGGGCATGCCACATGTTTTCAGCCACTTGTCTTTTGAGAACTCTCTGTTCAGTTCCATGCATTATTTTTTAAATGGGTTGTTGGTTTTCTTGACGTTTCATTGGAACTTTGGAAGTTAGATGAAATGTCTTCTTATTATGAGATGGCCATGGGCCAATAAGGACAAGAAATGGTTTAAAGTGATGTATTTTATTGTCAAATTGACAAGGAGTGGAATTGTGGTGGTTATATTGGTAGTCAACTGGACATAGTCGAAATTCATGTCACAGACAAACTTCCGTTCATGTCTATGAGGGGTTATGTAGATCAGTTAGCTTCTGGCCATGGCTGTGAGGGATTGTGCAGATTATGTTAACTAGAAGGAAAAGACCAGCCTAACTCCCAGGAGAGAATAAAGAATAAGGTGAGTGGAGTTGAGCACCAGCGTTCTTCTGCCTGCTGCCTGGCTGAGGATATGTGACCAGCTGCCCCAATCTAATGCCACCAACTGTCACGGTTGACTATGCCCTCTAACTGTGATCTAAAATAAACCTTCCTCCATTAAGTTGCCTTGATCAGTTATTATGCCACAGTAAGGGAGATGAGTAATTAATACATTCTCCATAGCCAACTCATTTTTTGCCCTAAGTATAACTTTTGGTAATTTTTAAACTCTAACAGTATTCCAACTTCTCCCAGACATTTTCCTCCATCTTAATTTCTTTTCAGATTTAATAATGATCCACAACCTTACCCAGACAATGTCCTTTCCACTCCCAGCCTTAGAAACTAGAATCTTCTAGAATCTTCACTCACTATGTATCACCACTGTTATCGCCACCACCACCGCTTATCTCCAAATAGTTATTTAAATTAAGTGAATGACATTTTTAACTCACTGTTGCATTTGCTTAGTGGAGATATCCTGAATTGTGGCTCTACTGTTGATATGCTGTTCTTGGAGTGATATAGACTATCGTATATGAGGATGTTAACTGATGGGTTTAGCTATTAACTATAAACCCCAACCTTCTCTAGCCTAGTCTCATTTTATTGCTGCTCATTCAGCAGCTGAAAGAATATAGATGACTTAAGAAAATCCAACCAGTGAAATAACACTAGAAGCTTAATTTTGACACAAAGATATAAAGGACATGAAAAATCAAGGCTGTAGGACCATTCTAAAAAATATATAAATCCAAAGCAATAGATTCTGTGTGAGTAAATTAGATAAAATCCCAGAAAAATATTCAAAAACATTATTGGAGATTAGTGAAATCATATAGAATGCTAACACTTTGATGGTACCTGAATGTGAGCATATATGGTGTGTGTGTATGTGGTGTGTGTGATGTGTGTGTATGTGGTATGTATGTGTGTGTGGTGTGAAGGTTGTGTTGATGTGTGGGTGTTGGGAAGGGGGATGTACATGTGAGACTGTGTGTGTGTGTGTGTGTGTGTGTGCATGCATGCACATTGGAACCAATGAGTGACTAAACTGTCCACACATGGTGTGCCCATGGCTGAAGCTGCTGTCAGAGTCCCCTGCCCCATCCTCAGGCCTGGCTTTTCTCTTACAATGAAGATCACACACTCCAGAGAGACACTGACCTTCAAATCAGCCCAAGCTCTTGGGGATGGTATGGGTGGGTAAATGCCGCAGCTCACTCACTCTGGGTAAGAAAGCACATGTGTGTGATTTCTGTCTTCCAGAGCTCCCCACCATGTCTGAGCCTTGGCTGCCTGTGTGGCAACCTCCTTCCTCAGCTGCCTTTCTTTCCTGGCTCCTCGACCCATCTGACTTCCCCACCACCTTACTTGTTTTCAGGAGTTCTTTCCCAAAGAGATACCTGGCAACTGAAACTTGTTTTTGAATAACACACAAATAACTTTACCTCACACATCAGGGTCTGCTTCTGCAGAACATATATTCAGTGGCTCCAGCAATCTTCACAGGCCAGGCATACTGCTTCTGTGGGGTTCAGAGAGGTTCAGTTTGTATATCCAAGATCACCAGCTGAAGAAAGGAAGACCCCGGTGTTTGGAGTTTCTAACCCAAAATCAATGCTCACAACTTTTGTAAAAGATTGCCAGGGATGAGGAAATGGACAATGGATGTTTACAAACAAGTAGTTCCCTGATGAATTTCATGAAGGTACCCAAACTATGTCTTATTCGGTCACAAAGTCATACTGACAGAGAAGAGCTCAGTGCTGGCTGTGTGACAGGGAGTGTCGTGTTAGCCCTTTTCTCAGTTTATAACTTTGTAGCATGAGGGCCTACTTGTAAGGGTTTCTGTCTGCCCAGTTCCCCAGCCATTTAGTCCCAGAGAAAATCACACAGAGAATCTGCATAAGTTATAACTGGTTGGCCCATTAGCTCAGGCTTCATATTAGCTCTTATAACGTATACCAGCCCATTATTCTAGTATATGTTAGCCACATGGTTCAGTACCTTTTTCAGCGAGGTAGGTCACATCTTGCTTCTTCCATGGTCTGGGCAGGACTGGGAGGAATGGGCTTCCTCCTTCCTAGAATTCTCCTGTNCCCACCTCTACTTCCTGTCTGGTTTTCCCGCCTATACTTCCTGCCTGGCTATTGGCCAATCAGCGTTTATTTAAAATATAATTGACAGAATAAACAATTGTCCCCCACCATAACTTGTTTAATGTTTATAAAACATTGATATGCCCTTGAATTTGTATGTGAGAAAACATCAAAATGAATAGAAGTCTCCAAAGTCATACATCCTCTGTAAGATGTGGGAGTCCCCTCATGTGCTGTGATTAGCATTAATGAATAAAGAAACTGCCTTGACCTTGGCAGAACTTAGGTAGGCAGGGAAGACAGAACTGAATGCTGGGAGGAAGAAAGCAGAGTCACAGGGAGAAAGCCTCCATGGAGCTGCCAGAGTCAGACATGTTGAATCATTGCCAGTAAGCCACTGCCACATGGCGATATACAGATTAATAGAAATGGGCTAAATTAATACGCAAGAGTTAGCCGATAAGAAGCTAGAACTAACGGGCCAAGCAGTGATTTAATTAATACAGTTTCTGTGTGATTATTTTGGTTCTGGACGGCCAGGACAAACAAGCAGGCCCTCCTCCTACAGCCATGCACTCTGTGTGCTAGTCTTCATTCAGAAAACACAAGTATGAGTCCTGCCCAATGTTAGGCATGGCTTGAAATAGGTTTCTTATCAAAACATAAATGAAAATTATACAGAATAGTGAATATTATATGTGACATCCATCCTTCACGTAAATAAAGATTTTACTAGGAGCAAGTAACTGAGAGTTGTACGTCAATTTGACACACTTACTTTTGAGTATAATAAGAATTCTCTAAAACATGAGGATGATTAAAATATAATATATAGATATGAGATGATAGTAGTGATAATAAAAAATAAAACCCAGGTAACTCATCTGAGTTTCCAGAGGTGTTAGGTCTCCTTCCCCCAGTTGACCTCTGGTGTCTGCTTGCCTCAGAACTCCAGTTAGAAAAGTTTTATGTGATGGACCCTAGCATGGGAAAGGAGATTCACTGGAGGAGGCTTTGTGTCTTAGGTCTATGAAGTGTGAAGTTTGAGAGGGCTACAAGTTCCAGACTATAGAACAAAAAACAGGAATTTCTTATGATCAGAAGATTATAAACATTGCTGTCTTGACTGAAGAGATGGCTCAGAGGCTCAGAGCATTCACTGCTCTTGTAGAGAACAGGGATTCTTTCCCAAGCATTCCCATGGTGGCTTACAACAGCTGTAACTCCAATTCTGGGAGATCTGACCCCCCCTTCTGGTGTTCCTGGGCACTGCAGGCATGTGGTGCACAGACATATATGCAGGAAAGACACCCATCCTCATAAAAAGAAACACATGAAACACTTTTGCCAAATCAGTGCACAAGTCATCATTTTTGCCTTTTCTGCAGGGTTGTATATTACAACATGCTCCATTTTCACTCATTCCTTTAATGTGTTATCATCTTATTTCCAGCAGTTCTAGCCTCCCCTTCTTGACCTCATTTGCACAGTTCACATCCCAGGCTCGTCCCCACATGTCTTCTCCCTCCCCATCTCCAGTCTACAGCCAGACCAGCCTCATCTATGTCCTTCTAGCTGAACTGTTGATCTCAGGAATCTGACCTGCAAAGTCAATAGTTGAACAGATTCAAAGAGAAAGCCACCTGCCAAGACCCCGGGGCTACTTGTATGCAGGACTTGACCTCTGCCTGGTGTGCAGCTGATGGACCAGCATTCTGGAAACCCTGCAGGCCTTCCTTCATGCCAATGCTCAGAGGAGCTCCAAAGAAGTTCTGTCCTTGAAATTGCAGGGGCAACTATAAATGTGGGGCTTAAAATCACCTTTGCCCTTAGTCTTTTCCACAAATACATGGAGGAACCAAATGCTAAGGGTCTGGCTTCTGTGCTCTGCGATCCTGACTTAGTTCCTCTCTGTAGCTGCCTGACCCAACCCCCTTTTCTTTGGCCTCTTTTCAAGGGTGGGAAGAAGCAGCTAGGCCTGGGAGGGATTGGTTGGCATGGCTGAACCAGCATCCCATCACATCTTTCATATAAGGATCCAGGAACACCTCAGCTACGGAGGAAGGAGAGGAGCTGTGGGGAAGACCCTGCCAAAGAAGGTGCCAAGCTAGGAGAAGTGGTGCTGTCTTTGATGGAAGGTACTGTCCTAGCTTAGAAAGAGCTCAGCACATGTCTGGGGTATTGTTAGGGACCCAGCTGGTTAAAGCAGGGTGGCCACAGTGCTCCAGTTGGCTCTGGTGGTGGTGGTTGTTTTTGGACAACAGCCCCTGGCTGCCTCAGTATCATTCAGGCAATCTGGGATAGTAGCCAGACTTTCTCTTTGTACTTTCTCTTCTACTTCCTTCTCATCCTCTTCTTCCTTTGCATTTTCTTCATGTCCTGTTTCACCTCCTCATCTCTGTGTTGCCTTGGATCCCACTGCCTCCTGCTCTGATGCCAGCATCCCAAGTTCCTATGTGGCCTGTGTCTGGGACATGCCTTTCCACTTGAACCTCAGGAACCCACACTTTCTCATCTGCCCTGTAGAATTCCTCATCTGGACCTGTCCTATCTGGGGCTGGAGCCCCTGTCAGTCTCACCATGGGTGATTTTCCTCTTGGTTAGGGCTTTCTGGCTCTTGGCCCATAGCCTTACCCAGATCTATGCCTTGGATAAAAGACATTATCATCTCCAAGGTGTTCCTTGGCCCCACAAGGGAGTTTGGTGTTTTGAGTCACCTAAGCATAATAAATGTGACGACAGGAAATGTATGGGTATGAGGGTACATGGACATCCCAGGGTTGAGGGAATCGAGGGTAAGATGGACTGGGGTCTGGGAATGAAGCTGTGGGGATCTCCCAGGGGTCAAAGAATTTGGTATAGAATGAACTGAGGTCTGAGTATGAGTGTGCAGGGACTTCTCATGGGTCATGGAGTTGGTAAGATGGTGTGGGGTTTGGGTATGAGGATGCATGAACCTCCCTAAGGTCATAGAATTGGAGGTAAGGATGCCTGGAATGTTGTTATGAGGTACACCAACCTCCTAAGGGTCAGAGAGTTGGGGAAAGGATAGACTGGAGTCTGGGGCATGAGGATGTAGGGACCTCCTAAGGGTCAGGGAGTTGGGGGCAGGATGGACTGGGTTCTTTGGGTGTTCTACCTCAGGCCCTCACATCCCTGTCCTCCTCCCCCAGTCTACTCTAGATTCATTTCCAACCTGTTTTTCTGCCTCTGGTACATACTGAGGGACTCTAAGCACGAGCTGCACAGAGTCAGGACCCAGGACAGTCCTGCGTTTCTGCTGTTTAGGTCTTCTGAGGAGCTCTGTCTCAGGGTCAGCTTCCTGACTCCTCTATTCCTTTCTGTCATTCATCTTTAGGTTTCTGTTTTATTCCAGGAAAGGGTTTTGATTTTCATTCCCCACTATGTACACACACCCAAGGCACATCAAGGCTATAGGAGAGCCCCAACCCGACTCTCCACCTTCCTATTCTGGGCCATGTCCTCTGTAGCATTTGTTTTTTCTACTGCTGTGATAAAACACCGTGACAGCGCTGACTTATAGACGAAAAAGCTTATTTTGGGCTCAGTGCTCCAGAGGGATAAGAGCCATCATGGCAGGTAGGCATGGCAGCCAGCAACAGGCATGGCAGCAGGAGGAGGAATCTGAGGGCTCACATTGGGAACCACAATCACCAAGCAGGGAGCAAAGTGGAAGTAGGTGAGGCTTTTCAATCTCAAGCCCACCCCCAGTGATGCATTTCCTCTAAAAATGGTTCATCACTTAAACCTCCCCAAACAGTGCTACCCACTGGGGACCTAGTGTTCAAATACTGAAACCTAAGGGGGACGTTCTCTTTCCAATTACTACATTGAAGAGTTAATCTAATTATTCTTTATCAATAAAAATTTGGGAGTCAGATATCAGGGTAAGAAGCTGAAGGATCAGAGAAGCCACCAGTCCTCTTCTACCTGCTCTATGCCTTCCTCCCTAAAGGGCCACGATCCCTCTCCAGTCCGCCTTACTACTTCCTGTCTTATCTGTCCTCAGTCCTCAAAGCCTCTGTGGTTAATCTTGGTCCACTAGAGGCTAGCTCCACCCTCTGACTTCAAGCAAACTTTGTCAGAACACAAGTCAAACTACCACACAGCACTACGCCCTCGTTACATGGCATTTCTCTAAGATGAATCAGTAAGGCCTGCTGCACAAGCTGGATTACAGTGTTCACCTATTCTATCATGAGCCTTCCTGACATCATCCTTTATCTCACACTTGGAATTTAACTCAGGCTTGTTCTCTCCTTTGGACAACTTGCTCTCATAGCTTCGTTTGCACACAGCAGAGCTCAAGGCTTGCACACAACTCCTTGTAGTATACACAGGATCCTCTGTCTTGTGGGAATAGTTGCTTGTGGGTAGGAACTACCAACCTCATGGAGGCTTGGAGATATGTTCTGCTGTCCTTCTGCTGTGCCCTCAAGTTTCTTCAGATACTGAGGTTGGGCGGCCTCAAGGCTTGGACCATTTTGCATAATGGAACTGGAGACCTGTGGCACATGCAGTCATGTAGGTGGACTTTTCTGCCCCGCCAGTGAGTTCCCAAATAACCACACAAAGACTTATTACTAATTATAAATGGTCAGCTAATAGCTTATACTTGTTTTTAATTAGTTCCTATAGCTTAAATTAACCCACCAATATGGATTAATTTATTATATTAATTGACATGCTGCCCTGAGGCTTGTTTATCTCTTCTACGTACTTTGCATGTTGTCAATCTGAGCTTTGCAATTCCTCCATTGAAACGCTCCTCACCAGTGTTTCTCAACCTGAGGGTCGTGATCCCTTTGAGGGTCAAATGACCCTTTCACTGGGGCTGCCTATTATCATTAGAAAACAAAGATATTTACATAATGATTCATAGCAGTAGCAAATTAGTTATAAAGTAACAATGAAAATAACTTTATTGTTGAGGGTCACCACATGAGGAACTGCTTTAGGGTGGCTGAGGACCACTGTTCTAGACTATCTCAAGGTGAATGTTAAAGCCAACCAGGACAAAGTCATGTCATTTCATCTACTGCTGTCACCCCCACCCATCCTCATGTTATTGGAACCCATGGCATGACAGGAGGCCATAGTACAAGTCCCTAGGGGGGGGAATGTTTGTAGGTGGAGACGAGAGATCTGTATAAATGGACCAGAGGAGTTGGGTTGTGATGGTTGAATGAAGTGAGCTCTCTGCTAGGTTATGGAGAAAGAATTCCTGGAGGAGGAGACATGACCAGACCAGATATAACCAGAGGTTAGATCAGTGAAGGTGCAGGAGAGACAGTCAGACATCTGGAATGATGCAGCTCTATAGCCATCGGTAGAAATGTTGAAAGCAGGAGTGGACTATGCAGCAACAAGATTGAGAGAGCTGTGGTTGGTGTGTAATAGGGCCTAGTATTCCACATCACCCTACTCTGCTGAGACGGTCCTGCTGCATGTTCTTTGTTCACCTGAGACTATGGCTCTAGGACAGGAAATGCTAAGTGTCATATGTATTTGCCAGGCAATTCTGTAGCTTTGCCTGGATGCTTAGTTCTCTGTCATTTGTGAGTGGTGGAAACATGTCATTTGGTTGAAGAAAAGGAGAAAGAATGCATAACCTGCTAATCTGCCCAGAAATCTGGGAACAGATGTGCATTCTAGCCTGATAAACTTTGTGCTATCTGTGTGGCCAGAGACCGCACTGGACTATCCCCCAGACCCTTATTGTAAGCTTGTTTTTCTAGGTCAATCTACTGAATCCAATATTATGTAAGCTGTCACATGTACTATACAAAGAGTTTCAATGTACTCACATCTTATCTTTTTTTAAATATTGATCTGTTCTTCAAGGAGCTTTATTAAGCACATAGAATCAACACCAGCTACTTAGTTGTATTGAACCAAACTGCCTTCTTGCCTCCCTTGGATCATCTCTCTGTTGGCCATGGAGGCTGCAGAGATCCCCACAGGGAGGAACTCCTAAAGAAGATGGAAAAATATTTAATTTACTTCTAGTCTTCTCATTTGAAATGTTTTCCGTATTCCAATACCCATTCATAAAACAAAGTACAATCAAAATAGAAACTGAAGGGCTGCAAGGTGGTTCCGTGGGTAAAGGGACACTCACCTGATGGTATTAGTTCCACTCTTGGAGCCCATATGTGCTGGCTAGTTTGTCAGTTTGACAAAAAGCAGGGTCATGTAGGAAGAGGACTATCAATTGGGTGTAGTCTTTATTACCCCATGTCTCTGTTATTGTTTCTGTTGCTGTGAAGAGACACCATGACCACAGCAACTCTTATAAAGGGAAACATTTAATTGGGGTGACTCACTTAAGGTTCAGAGGCTTAGTCCACTTTTGTCATGGTGGGAAGCAAGACATCATGCAGGCAGACACGGTGCTAGAGAAGGAGCTACATCTTGCAGGCAAGAGAAAGTGGTCTCAGACACTGTGTGGTATCTTGAACATATATGAGACCTCAAAGCCTGCCTCCTCAATGACACACTTTCTCCAACAACGCCACACCTCCTAATAGTGCCATTTCCTTTGGGGGCCATTTTCTTTCAAGCCACCATACAGCAATAGAAAGCAAACAAGGACACTATGTAAAGATGATTCACTCGGCAAAGTTTTCCTCTGACCTCCACACCAAACATGGCACATGCGTATCCCCCCATTTTATAATGAATAAAAACAAATTTTCTTTTAGAACATGAAATATAATCTATAACTGAAACATGTTAAATAATTGTAGCATGACTTCTAATAGGTCTTAGTAGTAAAAGCCCAGAGTCAGATATAGGTGAAAATGCTGAGAGATCAGAGAGATGAAGGAGCAAAATACCTTACCTACTCAACTTTCCAACCTAAAAGAGACCGAGCTCCTGTCTCCTCCCAACTTAGCACTTCCTCTCTCTGCCCAGTCATATCACTTCCTGTCTGTCTATGCAGCCCTCCATACCTCTGTGGTTAGCTAGTGGCTAGGTCCACCCTCTGATCTTCAGGTAAGCTTTATTCATACAAACAAGATACCATCACAACTAATCATTAATAATATTCTCTTATACATTGCTCCAGTTTTATTTATTAATTATGCATGGCAGTAGATGTTTTTGTACGTTTTAAAGACAGGGTTTCTCTGTAGCTTTGGAGTCTGTCCTGGAACTAGCTCTT
>LOEQ01014499.1:6112-22537 GCA_001685075.1 Bramus lutescens | reverse complement strand
CAATGGAAGAATGGATAAAGAAAGTGTGGAACATATACACATTAGAGTACTACTTAGGGGTAAAAAACAATGACATCTTGAAATTTGCATGTAAATGGATGGAAATAGAAAACGCTATCCTGAATGAGATAACCCAGACCCAAAAAGATGAATATGGTATATACTCACTCATTTGTGGACTCTAACCATAAACCAAGGTCATTAAGCCTATAGTTCACAAGCCCAGAGAAGCCAAATATCAAGGTGAACTCAAAGAAAATTATTTATAGATCCTCCTGGAAATTGGAAGCAAACAAAATTGCAGGGCAAAAGTTTTGAGCATGGGGGGTGAGGGCAGGGGTGGGGCTGAGATTGGGGGAAAGGAGATGGGGGAGAGGGAAGGGAGAAGGGAAGGACTGGCAATAGCTTGATGGAGTGGGAGAGTGGAGATGGAGGAAGGGCGGATATAGGAGCATGGAAGAAGATACCTACATTAAGGAATCCATTTTAGGGTTGGCAAGAGACTTGGCTCTAGAGGGGATCCCAGGTGTCCACAGTAATGTCCCCAACTAGGTCCTTGAACAGCAGAGGAGAGGGTACCTGAACAGTCCCTGCCACACTATAATGCTGATGATTATCTTGAATATCACCATAGAATCTTTGTCTGTACAGGGATGGAGATAGAGACAGAGACCCTCTTCAGAGGAATGGGCTGAGCTCCTAAGGTCGAGTTAAAAGGCAGAAGGAGGGAGAAGATGAGCAAATAAGTCAGGACCGCGAGGGGTTGGTCCACGCACTGAGGCAGTGTGCCTGTTCTAATGGAAACTTACCAAATCCAGCTGGACCAGGACTGAATGAGCATGTGATCAAACCGGATTCTGATTGGGGCTGACAATGGGGGCTGACTGAGAAGCCATTGATAAAGGCACTGGGATTATTTTTATGGCATGTTCTGGCTTTTGGGGACCCTAGTCTATATGGATACACAGCTCCCTAGGCCTGGATGTAGGGGGCAGGGCCTTGGACTTCCCACCAGGCAGGGTTCCCTGCCCTCTCTCAAGCAGGGTGGGAGAGAGAGGAGGGGTGTCAGGGAGCAGGAGGGGATTAAGAGGAGGGAAGCACAAATAATTGAATGGAAAAAATAAAAAAAAAGTAACATAAAAAAGAAAAAAGAAAAAGAAAATGTTTTCAACTAAAAAAAGAATTCAAGAAATAAGACATCAATATTCTAAATAACCCAATTGAAAAATGGTGTACAGAAATAAACAGAATTCTCAACAGAAGAATCTCAAATGGCCAAGAGATTCTTAAGGAAATGTTCAACATCCTTAGCCATCAAACAAAAAAGGCCCAACATTCCCATGGTTTCTGGATGCTGTGCTCTGGCTCTCACTCTCCTTCCCTGCTCCCCTCCCTGCTTCTCTAGCTGTTTTTCCTCACACTGGGATTCTCTACAACAGATCTGTTTTTCCCCTATCCTTCAACTCTAAAACTGTATAGATGTTCCATCCTTATGTCTCTGTTACCTCTTACAGCATCTGCTAATCTGGTCCTTAACCTGACCACCTGTGTGCTTCCCTGGCTTCCGCCACATGCCTACACCAAAAATTTTAAGTTTGTCAGCTAACACAGGTTCCTGAACATGTTTTATTTGTCTGTTAAAATAATCTGGCCATTCTATGCTTTTATGTCTACATATGTATGCATGTTTGTTTCCATAGTATGCTTGTCTTTTTTCTCTGTACTCATGTGTGCATTTTTTAAGATCTGTAAAACTTATAACTCCAAATTACAACAGCTCTGACAAAGAACAAACATGTGGGTAGCTGTCATTTTGACCTCACCATCATCTTTAATAAGTGTATCCACATATGTTAGTATAAAATATTGCTTTTAATCTTCTTACATTTACTAGTATTGGTAAGCTGTAACTAACTGGGTAAAATACATGTCTAAGTTTAACTTATATGTCTAGTTTAAATATAACTAATAGGTAATGGTACCCAATTCTCAAGTGCTTTTAAAGATCTGAGAGTATGGCATTTAACAAAAGAGCTTCTAACACAGAGACGTGTCAGCTCCTGCAGCATCCTATAGCTCCTCCAAGAAGATGTGTAGTTACAAAAGACCTTTCATATGGAGGCTTGCCTTTGGATGTGGCAAAGTCACCTACACAGCAACAAGTGGCCTTCTACCTCATCAGCTTCCTGGATGCTACACCAGGGGATTGAACATCTCATCCTGACAAGTCAGGTAGACTAAAATCTCCTGCCACAGGAAAACCTTTGGGCCTCTTGGGCTCAGCAGCTAACAGCAAGTACTACTTTTTAGGCTTCTGTTCTCCAAAGACTAAGGAGAGACTTGGGATTGCCTGCATAGCTAAAAAGAGCTGTCTCATTTCTGCTCATTTATTTCTGTTAGATCTGTTTAATGGTATTTGATGACTTAAGGTACTAGTAGCTAACATTACTTCATTTGTTATGTTTCCTGCTAAAAATACAGACAGGTGTGCCACTTTTACATGATCCATAGTAAAGGATTAACAGGTTTTAGGTGTATCTTAAAGGATCCAGAATTCCCAATTCCCTTTAGTTGTCTTCTAAAATGTTCCTGTTCCAGTTGTCTTACAGATATCTTCAGGTTCCTAAAAAGTTCTGCTGCTGTATCAAAAATCAGGTCTGGTAAAAATCTTACAGTCTCCAGAGCCTATCTTAACCCCACCCATTTACTCCTGCTTTCTGGGCAATGACCAACTTTTTTAAAAAGGGCCCTCCAGATAATGCCAACACCTGCACCAGCTCCTGGGATTTCACCACTAGTACCAGCTCTCCTGGCTCAAAGGGACACCTTCCAACTAAAATCTGGTTTTAAAGGACACATCTGCTCTTATGTCATACTTATTCACCCAAGGCTCACCTGTACAACCAGGGCTCTTCTCTGTCCTATTCTTTCTGGCAGTTAATGACCCTTACCATGGATAGTCCCATTCATAGGGCCAATAAGAACAATATATTGTTTCTTCTAGCCACCTGGTTTCTCATCTCCCTCACGGAACAGCTGCCTGAGGTCTCCAGGATGGCAGTAAAACAGATGCTGCTGAAACTGCATCTCTCACTGAGCGTGAGTCCACCAACTCTCAACTCTTCCCTTCTCTCACATCGCCCCATGCCCGCAGGAAGTAGCCAGACTTGAGCTGGCACCCCTCTATCCAAAGAGTCTGGAATGTTTGGTTGAAAGCATCACTTTAGCTCCCTGGCAACCCTTTGTCCAAAGAGTCTGGAATGTTTGGTGGTGGCCTTCACCACAGCTCCCTGGCATCCATTTTGGAATGTTGGGTGGAAAGTTCCATTTCAAAGCTCCCTCCCCTGGGTGTTGCCTCAGTCCAGACTCTACCTCCAGGAAAGCCTGCCAAATGGTGACCCCTCCCTAGAGAGGGTCAAGACTACTTTCACAGGCTATTTAAACTCCCCCCCCAGAGAACAAACACGTGGTCTTCCCAGTTTTCCTTTCCCCTCTCCATGTTTTCCCAAGAAACCACCCAGGAGGGCTAGCGTCCATTAAACCTGGACTTCTTCTAATTTGGTCTGATTTGGTTTAATTTGGATTATTGCATCAGCAGATAGGCTTACCAGGCCAGAGGAAAAACTTAACAAATAGGCCTGCTCCACTGTGCTGTGCAAGATCTGAAATTAGAGCAATTGTGCTTCTTCAACTCAGCATGGAAAGACTTACAGTCTGACAAAGAAAGGACCCAGAAACAATACCCTTTAATATGCTGTGAGATATACTGTGAGGTTGTGACCGAGCCAAAGTCCAAAATCTTTGCTTGAACATCTAAGCACCTAAGAAAATATAACCTAAAAATGGAGGCTACCATTTATCCTGACCGCTTCTATGTCCATAGCTTTTTTCATGGCTTCTCTCCAGATGTTGAGGTGTACTTTGAAATTCCAGCTATTCATGGACACTTTGGTTATTTTCTGCCAGAATTCCTGTATGGAGCCCTACATACACTTTGGGAATTGGGAATAAACCCCCATAGAACTGAGCTCAGAACTAATCTCCAATAATTTATCCTTCCACTTTTAAGTGGTGTTCAATCAGTTCCTTTTGACTCTCTTTATCTTGGGGTAACAGCGGGAAGCACACTAAGCCTAAACCTTGTATTCATGCTGCACATGAGAAACACACCACAGGAAGTAGTTCTTTGAATCCCTCTGTTGCTTCAACAAAGGCCTCCCGGTGCATTTCCAGGATGTTCTTCCTGCTTAAAGACAGCAAAATAATTGCCCATTAGCCAATGTCACCCATGGACTGGCTACACAGTTTTAAAGGTGGAAGAAAGGATTCTTAGAGGAGGGTGTGCTTAAGGCGGGTCTTTAAGAATGAGTGGGAATTGCCAAGCAGGTGGAAAGAAAATTCTTGATAGCAAGAGTGTTCAGAATCATATTGGTAAAGAGTGATAATTTCAAGGTGCACCTCACATTTGGACAACAGCCATGAAGGAAGCTATGGATATAGAAGTAATCAGGACAGATGGTAAAGAATGTTATTTGTTCTAATCCTTCCTAGAGTTTTTGGGTGTTATTTAAATATTAAATTCACATGTTTAAACAAAATTAGGAACAGAAAGACAAGAACCCATTGAAATGATCCTGTGAGGATCTGACTGTGAAGATGTGAATGAGCTACAGGAAAAATTTGACTAATTATGAAGACTAATCCCCAATATCCTAAAGGGAGAGCATACCTTAAACATCATGGGAAAATGGGAGTAATACATATGGATACAAACAGGAGAACACTGAGTCTAATTTCAGAGAACTGTAACCGAAAATTTACAAACTATGGACAAGCCAATTGTTCCCCTGATCTACTATTAAATGAGAAAAAGAAGGGAAATTCAATTCAACTTCCAGGCATAGCTTTTCTGTTTGAGTCCCAGTGCTACCTCAGAAGGTGTGTTTGTGATGGAAGGCATGAGTATGTGTATGCCAGAATACTTGACCACCAAAATCTTATTTTAGGTTGAGCTACTCAGTCAAGGCATTCATCAACAAAAATACTGGAAATCTAATGTTTGGCTCAAGGCCAAACATTATGAAAATAAAAGTATTGTTGACAATAACTCAGCCCATTTTCTGGATTGTAGAAGCTTAGATAGCAGCTAATATTTACTCAGAACATTCTAATTTTTCATCCTGAATGGTAGAAATTATAATTAGATACCTAATACAATCCATGGTATCATAGAAATGTAGGTGCCTGTTCTCTTCACAAATTTGTTCCCTGTAATTCTCCAACTACCATGGGAGCAAAAATGGAGTCCATTGGTTATTTGGGCCAAAACATAATAGAACTTTTACGACCGGAATGGGATGCAGGGTGGCGTAATGGAAAACATTTCAGTCTTCAAAGTTACAGAAAATTGGATTCAGTTCAGTTCTCTTAAGTGCAAGAAAGATTTCGAGCTTCAACCACCAGAGTTTAAAAACACATGAATTTCTCATAATACGAATAGTGTGTATGCACTAGCATGCCAAGGCATATGAAGACAGCAGCATTTTTAAGAACAAGACAAGTTACTAGAAGGATGAATGTCAAATCATGAGCCAGCATGAGCCTTCATTATCTACACATACTGAAAATTTCTTCTTGTATGTTCCCATAGGATGAAGAGCTGGAGGTAGCTAGAATATGAGTAAAAAGGTCTTAGCACAGCATGAAGTTTCACAAAATAGAATAGAGTCAATCTTGAAAATGTTTACATTTGTCTTGTACTTATCTTGTTCTTTGTCTTGCTGGCTTTATTTGTGTTCAAACTCTGGTCTTCACACCTGTATGGCAACTTCTTCAACCACTGAGCCATTTCCTAGGCCCTGTTTTGAGTTTCTTTATTTACAAAAAAGATGTTGAGTATATTCTCATGGCAGTAATTGCCATTTGTATATACTTCTTATTACATGTCTGTTTAAATGTCTTAATTAATATAATTAAATTCATTTTTCTTTTCATTGTGTTTGTGTAACAGCAATGGAATATCCCATAAAGACTGACAAAACTTTTATAACTACTATAGACTGATACTTATTCCATGTTGCTAAATATTATTATCAAATAAAGAGCCTCATGATGTTCAAAAATAAAAATGATAAAAGATAACTCACATGATGCTTTATTTTCTTTTTAATTTTATGTGTATGTGTGGTTTGTCTACAAGTATGACTATGCAACATGTGCTTTCTTTTTCTGATATCTGTGGAAGTCAGAGAGGGGCATTTAATTTTCTAGAAATGGAGTTACAAATGGCTGTGAACTGCTTTGAGGGTGCTGGGAATCAAACTGTGGACCTCAGGCAGAACAGCTGGTACTTGTGTTTGCTTGAACCATCTCTCCAGTCCTATGCATAATGCTGTTCAAATAAAGGAGGTAAAAAAAAAGGTGTTGCATGGTCACTAAGGAGGAATGCTCAGTCCATTGAAGCAGGTTTGGACAAGTTATTAAGAGATACTTAAGCAAACATTATGACATCAAATCCCAATCATAGCTAGCAATATGAGTAAAGACATAAGAATATACAAGGGATATACAATTACATTAAATGACATATAGAAACCCAAGGTGAGGTGGAGGGAAATTGCTTTACTTTCTGGGCCCTCATCTCCTCAATAAAAAATGATTGTTAATAAAGTCTATACTGGTGGATTATTACCATGACAAAATTAAAAAGCAATAAAGTACCCAGAACAGTGTTTATAATTCAAAAATTTCCAAGTGTGAAATATTGTTCTCAAAACATTTAGCCTACTGGATGCTTATGCATGCTTTGCACTTTATGGTCATATATAATATGTCCATTACACAGCTAAATTAACACAAACTTTGAACAGATTCATTTAGAATCAGAAATGTTAATATATTGTCTTCATTGTGGATCTCTGAGGACATGAGAGAAAGGGCAAATATATAACACTTTTCAGAACCTTTTGAGACATCTTAAGGGACTCATATTCCATAATTATGGTAGGAACTATTGGCCAAGACATGAGACACACTGCATAGCTTTACTGTCTGCCTTTGTGTTTCATGAGTTCATTACATTCAAAGGTTGAGTATTTTTATCCCCATCATAATCTGAGTCTGTACCACAGTGATTCATATTAATTATTAAAAATTCTGTGAGTCAAGGTCACTGTAGCCTACCACAATTGGCTGTGAGAAAGGCTATTCTCTAATTTTGCCTCATGGATATCTGGAGTTCCATATGGTTGTGAGCTGCCATGTGGGTACCGGGAAGCAAAACAGGCCCACTCTGGGAAATAACCTGTTGCTTTACGAGTAATGAATCAGCCTGATGTGGTGGTTGTGGGTCTCACTGGTATGAGAAAAATTGATTAGTCTTCTATACCTTTTTACTTATGAAATAGATGACAAGTTCATAACCATAATCTATCAACATCTCTGTAGGATTTTTTGTCACATCATGTCATATGTTAGTCTAGAAACTACTAAATCTTAGCACCCATAATTTGTAGGTTAGGGACACATGGTATATGGAGTAGAATGTCACTTACAGGCAGATTTCATATTCAGTGATACTTAGGCAATAATATAAGGACTCCCAACAAGAATATATGGACCAAGTAGATCAGTTTGCCACCTGGACGGCCTAACATTTACACATTAAATTGAGTTCAGAGAGGGGAGTCAGACAACCATGTCCAGAAAGAAGGTATCTACTTGAGTGTAATAAAAAAAAAAAACCACTGGAAGTGACTTCCCAGTCTCCAAGTAGAGTCCTCTGAAGCAATACACCATCTATGCAACTGCTCAGGGACCTCCACCAGTCCACCAAACAAACTGCAAGTCAGCATATTCAATACAACCTGTGTCTTTCCCATACTACAGTTCCCACATATGTCATAAGTTTTAGGCGTCTTCCTACACCCTGCTGGCAATCTAAGATCACAGAGACTTCATATTCCCTCTGCCTTTAGTTCTACTTTTGTACTCTCTTATTTAATCTCCAAAGAGAAACATTAAAAATAAAATGCCGTTATCTTCCATCTTTACACAAGATGAAATTGAGACTCTATATAGCTTCATACAGCTGGCGAGACCAGGAGCTGCCTTTTCAACCTACCTTTGATTCCTTATGACTTTGTCTACCTCTACTGATGCAAGAGATCCTGGAGCACGGGATTGGTGAGTTGTTCCTGGGGAAGGGACTAAGCCTTCCTCAGGATTGCATTGCCTATCACGAGTCGTTCACAAATGCTAGCTGCCAGCGAACAAAGTTGTAGAGCTGTCAGGTGGAATAAGCCACTAGGACCAGTCTAGCAGCCATGTTGCTTGATGTGTGAGGAGCACTTCAAATATTTTGATTCCTGTAAATGCTATCTGAACACTGTATTCATAGATGAGCTCTGTATATATCACTCTCTCAAGCAGCTACTCTCATCTGCACACATAATTCTACATTGTCTCATAAGACACTGGAAAGACATGCAAAGTCCTATTATATATACTTAAATTAAACAGCAATTATTCCTCATATTTAATCAATAATCCCTCAAATTTGATCACTCCTCTACTGGGCGCCAATAATAAATTATGCACTATAAATCCAACCCAATTTAAATCTTGCAGAATTCTTCAGAAATAGATTACATATATTTTGTGTAAGTGACTGGGAAACTGAGGCATAGAACATTTAAAAATTAATTGGGATTATACTACTAAGGGCATGGGGAAAGGGAGAAAGCACTTGATGAAACCAAAATTGAGCCCAGGGTTAGTGACGAGGCTTGACTATCTCAGTGACTTCCGGGAGTGTCTTATATCTCAGCAAAAACACTCTAGGAGAGGCAAATTATTCTCTAAAGGTACAACTTTTCCCACATCCTTGAACAAACAGAAATCAGGGGAAGAGGAGTGTGAACACCCAGGAAGGGAAGGAGAAAGGAGCTTGGGATGTGTATATGATGGCGTTCTCATATATCTTCTCTCTAGGCCAAAGAAGTGCTCCCATGGGTGTTATTGTACCCTGGTTCACATGAGGCATCTGGGAAGGAAGCAGGGAACATATCCTGCTGCCAAAGAGGACGCCAGGGTCCTTCTACCAATGCTGCAAGACTGACACCATGTGGCAACATCAACCTCCCCAGACTTCCTTCACCTGCCTGAGAACCACTAGGTAGAGTTTACCAGCCTCTCAGACTCCTCAGAAAGGAGCTAGCAACAGAACAACCAACAAAGAGCCAAGCACAGGGCTGGAACCCATGGAAGAGGGCATCTTGCTCTCTATGGAAATCGAGTACTAAGTCAATTGCCCACACCAGTTAGTTTGAGACATGGAGGATGGAAAATATACCTCGCAAACAGTTTTGATGTGTTTGTTAGTTTATAAATCCTTTTCTTCAGGAAGGTTATTCTAACAGACAATTTTTTTAAAATGTCTGAATTTCCATTAGAAAGTCAAGTTTATAATCTATTGTGAAAAGGAAAGCAAAGATGAATACTGGTAGAAAACAATACAGGTTCAGAAATGAAGCAATATAAATAAGCAGAGACTGCAATGGAAAGATCTGGGTAAGACATGGGTTTAGATTTGCAGCTTCTGCAAGGCAATGAATAGAGAGAACTCATTGGTTATAGCCTGTACTACACATCTTCAAATTGAGACCCAAAGAATAATGGAACTGCACTTAATATTAATAGAATCAGGAAAAAATTTCCGATGCACTCACAGTGGTACTAAAGGTCAAGAGGGACATCGGTGCACAGAGGGCAATGTCCCAGCTCAAATTCAAGCTCAGTCAAGTCAGAAAGGATAAACATGGAAGCCCATCCCTCCATTGCTGCATTTCTAAAATAGGACAAGGTACTTTTCTTTGCTACTGTGTGTGTGTGTGTGTTTGTGTGTGTGTGTGTGTCTGTCTGTATGTCTGTCTGTATGTATGTATGTATGCATGCATGTATTGGGAGTGTTGTATGTAGTGTGCATGCATGTGTGTATTTACAATATTTTATGAGTCCCCTTTAAATGAATGCTGCCAATTAGTTTCCTCTGGCTAAGATGCATGAATCCCATTTTAAGAAGTCAATGCTGGGCTTTTACTGAGGAACATAATAAATTAATCATTAAATCCATTGTATTGACTAAACCTTGAAAGACATGAAAAATTGCAGTGCAAGGAATATTTTTGTAGAAAGAACTTTAGTATCCCAAGGGAAGGTGAGTGGCTGTCATCATAGTACTGCATCATTTCCTCCCTTAGATCAAAACTTCATTTATTAACTCTAAAATAAATATGGTAACCTTTTAATTCCAAACACACACTCTAACTGAGAGCTTCCACTTGCAGTGAACACTAGAAACTCGACACTCTGCTCAGTACATCCATCTTTGTCTCACATGCTCCTAACAATGAACCAGGGAGGAACACATCCCCACCCCATTTCATTGAGTGAATACCGAAGTTGATGGTCGCAAGAAATACTCAATATGATCCACCTAATGAGACTGGATACCAGTGTGTATGAGATGAAAGTACACATTGTAAGTTCTGAATTATACCTTAAATTAGTAAAAGAACGTTGTGTTCATCATGTACGCTCAAAGAGTGTCAACAAAGGTGCAGGGAAAACATGGGATGGTGGAGCTAAGGTGGGGTTGATTTGGGAGGAAAAGAATATTAGTTATCAGAGCCTAAGACAATGTGTTCAACTAAGGTAAGGGCTGAGACACCCAGCCTACAACACTTTGTGCCACTGAAACAAAAGCAGGAGAGGACATTAGGGATGGAGTCTGCTGTCGGTCACAGGAAGCAGAGCAAAAGCTGTATTGGCTGAAACTTCAGGGGCTTTGAGAAGAGACAAATGCTCTTTCGTTGTTTTAGAAACTTGTCCATGTCACACAACTTGTCACTGAAGATCTCCCAGGCTCAGTTTCCTTACCGATAAAATGGTGACAGTGACAACTCCTGTGTGGTGTGTAAGTGTAACCCCACCTGCGGAACTCTTAGGTGCACATCAGGTGTGAACGGGGACATGTCCAGCCTGGGATCCTCTTCCATCCTGCATCACCCTGAGCAATCTCCTCTGTTGATCATCTGGACTGAACTTAGAACTGCTGGTTTCTATGCCTAGCTCTTCCCAGAAACCCTATTCAGTAGCCTTTAAGCAGCATGTCATCAGTCTTTAAAGGAGGGTTAACCTGGTCTGACACTTGTGACTAAGAATGACAGTACAATCTGGGTATTACAAAGTAAAGGTCATGGATCCACATAAAAGAATGTAGATTAAAAGATCTGGGTTAATGTAGACTATAAGAACTAGCTAGAAATAAACCTAAGCTCCAAACTATGCATTCATAAAAAATAAGTCTCTGTGTGGTTTTGGAAGCTGGACATCTCCTGGCAGCTGCCTACGTGCCTTAGCTGCTAGTGCACCATGAGCTACAATGCATGGCAGGCTTAAAGCTTTGCTCATGCATAGAGAAAAGGTTACAGATATGCAGTAAGACCGGTTCAGATGGAAAAACCTTCAAATAGGTTATAGTATGATTAACCATGTATGTAGGCTTAAGGAAGAAGGTGGGTATAGAGAGTCATAGAAAAAGTTTAAAAATAATAGTCTTTAAAGAGAGAGTAAAGTAATAAAAAAAAATTTAGCCACATAAGAGTGGAAAATACACAGGGAGTTTGCATCTTATATGGTGTCTTGTTAACTTTGAATTTTTAAATGGTAATGAACAAAAATATTAGCTGATAAGAGACATGGGATTATGGAAAATACCAAATTAAACCAATCTATGTATGTTAAAAATGGCTTAACATTGAAATGGAAGTTAGGCAATTTTTTGTGTTGGGGGTTATGCTTTTTCCCCACACAAAACAAAAGACTGTGGATTCTTTCCAGATTAATAAAGGTCAGATTTGACTGGAAGAGACTTCCTGAAGCAAAAAAAAAAAGGCTACAGGGCAGATGACTTGTAATTTGATTCTTTGACATGGGAACAGCTCTGAGATGAGACGAGACATGATAAATCTTGTTGGCAACAGAGTCCTCATGACTTCTTATATGTCATTTTTCATATGGCATGGTTAGAAATTTATATTACAGTTTGGTTATACAGTACAAACTGACATATAAAGTTGACAGATGCCTTTTACCTGCTAAAACATAAAGCAAAAGTCAACTGTAAATGACTTTTGTACAGTACACATTCCATACTTGTGTTAATGCCAATATGTTTGTTACCTTTGAAAGTTTATGTGTTTTTAGAGCAAGGCAACAAGACACCAATGAAAATGAGTGGGCTAGGTGATCCAGCATCTCAGAATGCCTCTAATGTAGTTTCCTCAGAATTCTGCATCCAGAACTGCTCCAAAGCTGCTGGCTGAGATGGTCTATAGAGAGGACTTCAGGTAATTTTTGTACTTTCCTATTCTACAGAGACTAGACAACAAATAACACAGCAGGCTCTCCCAGGTCTTGACCATAATCCCAACTTTCCCCAGGTCTCCTAAAGATGCCAGTCCTCCTAGACAACATGAAGCAATCTAGAGAACAGGTTTCCCACACTCCCAAAAGGTGGGTGGATGGCTTTTTTTGTAGTTTAATTGGATATAGATGCTTGTCATCATTTAGAGGGTTTGGTTAAAAGTTGTTATTGGTCATGGTCAGGAAAAAACCTAAACAAAGGATCTCTTTAGGAAGGGAAAAGGGGAGATATAGTATAAAATGATCAGATAAAATAGTGGATTAAGTCTACTTTTAAAAAACTACTCTCAAATATTTTACTTTGGTATAGAATTTGAATATTAATGCAAATTTATATTTTTATATTTTTATACTGTATATATGATTCTATTCTTCTTTATAGTAGTGTACCTATGCAGCTCATTTAAAAAATGTTATGTGAAGTTTTACCCTTTAAACAGTTATTTAGGATAATAAATATAGGTTAATAGTTAATCATCTATAACTATCAAACTTATAGTCATGTTAAGCATGTTTCCAAGGTAAATACAGAGACAAATATTAGACAGGTAGTCTTCATACAGTTCAGAGACCTACAGAATATGGCATTTAAGATGCTTTTAATAATAAGTTTTTTCCTGACAATGAAATTCATCTGTTCCTGGTGGCACCAATCTACTTCAGAAAGGATGATGGGCATTTAAGAATCTCCATATGGAGTTTGCTTTGTTTATTTAAAAAGATAGTCATTTAATCAAGAACTAAACCTTCATTGACTGCTAACAGTATCTTGTTCAAACTGGACCAATAAGACACATACACAAAAAGGTAACTGATGAACTTTGCCAAGGAAGGGTAAGACAGTTTTTCAAAAATTCCTGCTTCACAGAAAAGTCTGTCAGATATTCTAGTGCTGAAGCCCAAAGATGGATGCCCAAAATTGCAGAAGAACCTTATGTGACTGTCCAGGCAGCCAGCTGTTACTGTCATATCTTTTATTTTTCAGAGTTGTTTGCTTTACACTTCCTGTTTACTAAGGAAATATTATATCCTTGTGGGTTCTTTTATGGAGTTGAAGACTAGATAGTAATAGTCATATTTTTCCTTAATTATGAAAGAAAATAAATTAGGTACAGAGCTCTAGACTCATCAAGATAGAATAAATAATGGTCTATTTTCTACAAATATGCCAAATACAAATGAACTAGACATTGTAAATCTAATTCTTACCTGAAATTTTTCTTATTGTTAATAGTTTTACTACATTAGAGTTAAAAATCTTTCTTTTTTATTTGGACAAAAAGGGGGAAATATTGTGGAATAATCTTTTTGTGGACTGCAAAGAAGTGGTACTTGGATTGGTTTAATAAAATGCTGAACAGCCAATGGCTAAGCAGGATTTTGGGGAAAAGAGAATGCTGGGAAGAAGAAGGAAAGAGTCATGAGGAGAATCAGTGATCTACAGCAAGAATCACGTGCTTTAAAAGTAAAGCTAATTGGGTCACATAAAGTAATGTATATTTTTAAAAATGAGTAAATTTAAGTTGTATGAACTAGCTAAAAACAAGCCTAATCTATCAGCCATATTTTCATAATAAATAAGAAGCCTTTATGTGATTATTTTGGAGCTGGCAGACAGCACAGAAAGATCCACCTATATCCCCCATTACCTTCTTTTCCAGAAACATATTCTCTCCTCCACTGGGTTTAGAGCAGAGGTTCTCAACATGTGGTTAGTGACCTCCACAAGGGTCATATTAAAGATACCCTACCTGTCAGATATTTATACTATGGAAGATAACAGTAGCAAAATTACAGTTATGAAGTAGTAATGAAACAATTTTATGGTTGGGGGTCACCACAGCAAAACCAACTGTATTAAAAGGTCTCGGCATTAGGAATGTTGGTAACTGCTCGTTTAGAGGTCTCCATTTTAGGATGACTGTTAGAAAAGGCATTTTCAAAAGGAAGAAATAACAACAAAACCGGCCAGATAGGCCATAAAAGGAATTAGTAAGGTTTTTATCTGTTGAGCAAATTCCTTAATCAGAGACACAGCCATTCATTGTCTTCAAATGAAGATGGGTGTTTATTCCTGCCACCGTCCTGAAGCCCAGACCTGAAATGAGAGGACTTTCCATTGGAGAGCTGCAATGGCAGCAGCATCAAAAGGTGAGCTAAGCATTCAGGGAGTTTGAGATCTCAGTACCGGATACAGTGTGAGATTCTCAGGAGGAGTACAAATGATCTAGCTTGGAGTATTTCTTTTTTCTTCTTGAGTCCATTTCTTTTACGGCTTGATTGCCTGCCAAAGCCATCTGGAGTCTTCAAGAGTTTAAATAGTAATGTTCAATTAATAAGGCATAAAACCCTGCCACGTTCTCACCCCCACACATTTAGCCAGTCCTTCTCTGCGCTGAATAACTAATTGATAAGAGACACCTGCAATCTGTTGCCTCAGCACCAAGGCTGAGGTTGGCAGTACTGGCTGCAGCCTCCAGCATGGATCCGTGAGTTTGGAAGCATTTCCCAGCTCAACGTCACACAATCAGGTTAAGAGAGAACTGTAGTGGTGTATTATTTGTATTTTAATAAATAAATCTTGTCTGAAGACCAGAGGCAAAGCTAGGTCAGGTAATGGTGACACACACCTTTAGTCTCAGGATTTGGGAGACAGAGGCAAATGGATCTCTGTGAGTTCAAGCTTACTCTGGACTACACAGATCTATGCAAAAACAAATCCAGGTGATGGTGACCCACACCTTTAATCATAGTACTAGGGAGTCATATGTCTTTAATCCTAGCACTAGAAGGAATATGAAATGGGGGTAGAGAGAGGCTTAGTCTGCATAGTCTGTGGTTGCCCAGCTTTGGTAGAGGTAAGACTTCTCTAGTGGCTTGGCTGTCTTGCTTTTGTGGCTTTTGGGTTGAGCCCCAGTTTCTGTCTCTGGGTTTTTATTATTAGTGCTACAGAGAATGATAGTACCTTGTGGATATCCTATCACTAGAATAAAATGGAATTTCTAGTAATATTATTCCTTTCAGAGATTTTTTTGGAATGTTGTGGAAGTAAAGTATATGATCTTGTGTGCAGATTCCCCACATGTTTTTTCAAACACGAGGCAGGCTACTGAGGGATTTGTGATATAGTACTGCACAGTTCAAAGAAATGGCAAGCTATTTTTTTTCAAGGAGTGCAGTTATCGCTTTTGAAATGATCATTTTAATACTTTAATTTAATACTTGAGAGTATTAATCTTTATCTTTACTTGCCAATAGGTAAACTAGAAAGTGTTAATGAAGCAGCTTGACCCCAGGAAAGTTCATTGCCATTTAATAAGAAGCTCTGTAAGTCTTTCCTGGTGTTTTGTTTCTGTTTAACCAAAAATGGTCAGAAACAGGAATCCCATATCCAATTTTGAAAGGATAAAGAGTTCTTTAGAATCTTGAGAAAGGGCTGAGGCCTTTTAAGTTCGGGGGCAGAGGGGAGAAAGAACTTTCAGTTTCTTTCCTGCCTACTTTGTAGATTACACAAACTCTGTACTTTTAATAAATGGATCCTTATTAGACAGTATAGTAGAATAAATCAATTGTTGTCTGTAATCCTTGAGAGGGCCAACTTTACCCTAAAGATATCATATCAAGTGACTACCTTATGCACATCAAGAAACCCTTTATGAGAACTGTTGGGTTTTGTTATCTGCCAATAGCTGTGCAAAAGGAAAGACCTTTATGAAGATAGTACCAGACATTTGCTAACAGGTAAATCATATGAAAGATGGCAGAAGACATTCTAGGTAGAAGAGTGGGCTAAAAACATGGTGAAGAACTGATCGATGCCTGGACCTCTTGGTAGGAAGTACAGTCATTACTCCTTTCTGTAGTAATGAGGGGAGCGGGCCCTGTTTTTCGTCCCACCCAGCTCCCACACGGCTAGCTTATACCCCGAAATAACAACAC
>LOEQ01014498.1:0-17858 GCA_001685075.1 Bramus lutescens | reverse complement strand
TAGATAGATAGATAGATAGATAGATAGATAGATAGATAGATAGATAGTCAGTCTTCAAACACTTCAAAGGCCTACAGAATACTGCATTAAATATGCTTAATGACTGAAGCTTTTTATGAAAATGAGACAATACCAGTCTACTTCAAAAGAGAATTATGGGCATCAAAGAACCTCTGTATGGTGTTTGCTTTCTTTATGTCAAATCTAGCCATGTGGGTAGAAACTGTTCTTGCCTCAATTGCTGACAGTATACTATCCAAATTGGACCAGCAGGATGCAAAAGAAAGTAATTGCAAAAGTTTGCCAAGACAAGGTAGGACAGTCCTTCACAATTCTCTCCTTCTCAGAAGTGTCTGCCAGATAATATTAGGCCTGTAGGCCAAAGTTGGATGCCCCAGCATTAACAGAAGAACTTTGGGTGACAGTGCAGGCAGTTGGATGTCCCTGTTGTTAGGTAACATTACAGCCTTCTGGGGTATTTCATGGAGTCAAAGGATAAATAATTGGGCTTAAAGTTTTTCTTAGTTATGATAAAAGGTAAATTAGATATAAAACTTTAGACTCACAAAGATAAGATAAATAATTGAATATTTCCTTTATTTGCCAAATATAAATAGATGGATATTGTAGATATAATTCTAACTTGATAATTATTTTTGTTACATATAATCTTACTATGTTAAAGTTAAAACCTACCTTTTTAATCAAACAAAAGGGGGAAAATGCTATGGAATAATGCTGCTGTACACTGTGAAGCCGAGTTACTCTCATTGTTAATAAAAAGCTGATTGACTGGTGGCTGTGCAGGATTTTGGGGGCAGAGAGAATGCTGGGGAGAAGAAGTATTGAGTCAGAAGAGATGCCGTGAGACACAGAGCAAGCAGGCTGGGAAATATTGCATAAGGTAAACCAGCCTCGGGGCAGCACATAGCTTTCTAGAAATAGGTTAATTTAAGGTAGAAGAGCTAACCAAAAACAAGCTTAACTTATCCGTTGAGCATTTATAATTAAGAATAAGTCTCTGTGTAGTTATTTGGGGAGTAGCTGGTGGCACAGAGCTGATTGGCTTTCTGGACAGGAAACTCTGCTTACAGTCTACAGTGGAAAAAGAAATCAGGAGTTCCCCAACCTATTTCTGTTGGATGTTATGTGTACCCAATTTTACGATCTATTAATCTGTCCATCTACCGCTTTCTATTTATTCTTTTACTTTGGCTTCTGTGTACTGAATAAATTCACTCATTCAAAACCAAAAATATGGCTATTATTGACGATTCTTCAGACCACATGGAACAATACCTATGCAGTCTTTCTCTGGCAGGTTCGCATATTCTCCTCTTGTCTAGACCATGACTTCAACATTTTTTCATCCAATAGTGATGGCCTGTATTCTGATCAATCACATGGAACTTCCCTACAAAGATGTTGAGACTTTTGGGACTGTGAGGAGCAACTCAAATGTCAGTGAGTAAGAATATCTACAGGACATTGAAATGCTGACTTCTGGTCCTGCCTCCCTGACACTCTAATTCCATAGGACCCAGTGAAGGATCAGCATTTGTAATATTGATTCAAATGGGCTTCAGGTCACCACTGAGAAACCCAAACAGAGAATGAAAGATGCTTCAGAAATAAAAATCACACCAATGGGAAGAACCATGCACTGTGCCGGGAGCTGGACTTCACCCCTAGACGAGAAATCTTCAAGATGTGAATTAGTTAAATTAATTCGAAAGTTGAGAGGATGAGAAAGGAAGGGATGAGTGTAGGTTGGATAAAGGAAAGGATGATAATTTTTAGGATGCATTGCTTTGAACCAAAATCACATTTAAAAAAAAAAAAGAAGCACCTTTTAAAGCCTGACTATTGGTACAGAGATTCACAAATGGCTGTATGGTCTGAGTCCACCTTCTGGACTTCCTGGATTAGCATAGTGTATTAGCTGCTAAGCTGATAAATTTGGGCATTTTCCTCAGCTGCAGGTTCACTGTGCTCCAGTTTTCCTCCCACCCTGTTGAACATGTTTACAAATTAAAGTACACAGTGTTCTGTGCTCTTATGAGAAAGAGTCTGTTTCATCACTTCGGGTCAACTTTTAAAGATACCAGTCTCGGGATCTTTTGTATTACACATTTGCTAAATATTAATTTAAAAATTGCTCAAAATTATCTTTGACTCTAATGAGATTTTGTGCTTCTTCCCAATTTTTGGTGAAAAAAAATAACATTATGGGGAGGAAGCTAGGGAGATAGCTCAGTGATTAAAGTGTTTGCCTTGCAAGTGTGAAGACTTGAGTTCAAATCCATTACAAGCCTGTAATCCCAACACTAAAAAGATGGAGACAGTGGATCCCTGGAGCTCTGTAACAAGCCAGTCTAGCCACATCATTAAGATTCAGGTTCAGTGAGAGACCCTGTCTCAAAAACCAAAAAAAGGAAGAATTATCACGGAAGACAGCAGGGTTGACCACCGGCCTCCATATGCACACATATGTATGTGCACAGGCACATGAACATACACACATATGTCCCCCTACACACACACACACATGCATACACACACAGATTGTAGGAGGAAAATTTGATTGTTTTCAAATAATGTTGACCATCATTTGAAAAAAATCACCCTGGTGCACAACATAAAGAGTCTATGCTGCTGGTTCACAGGGACTTAACAGTTGGTGCTTCTTTGCTCCATAGTTATGGCTTCCTAGTCCCTAGGAAGGTCTACCTCTGAAGCAGAGATATCTTAGCCTGTTGACCACTTCTGCTCCTCAGTTAGCAAAGTGATGACAAACTCGTCTGTGTGAGCGGCTTTTGTCCATACATCATTCTTCTCACATATCATCACACATATGCATTACCACATTCTCCTCACATATCATCACACATGTGCATTATCACACTTATTCCAAGAATAATACTCTCTTTGCAAGCATTTCTCATCTTTATTCTCTTTTGGGGACATTATACTAGCTTTATCACAAAAGCAAAAAAATTAACAATGAAAAGTGCTTAAATAACTCCAAGGCACAAGCCAAGAAGAAATTTTTCAAAGAAATCTAAACATATCCACCAATTTTCTCTTCCAGGGACAGATTGCCTTGCACGGCTCTCAAAAATGAAAAGCCTAAATCCTACTAGGAAGCAGCCCATGGTGACTGTAAAAGGGAGAACGTGACACAATATTTGGATGAGACATAATCCCATATCACATGACAATTAGGCTCCTCCTTTCCCCCTTTTCTAACATCAGGGAAGATCTGCATGGTGACGTTCAGTACTCACTGCACTCAGCTCTGTGCTTGACTTCCTAGGACATCTCTACACATCCTCTAACCCTGGCCCAGGACATCCTTCATCATATCTCCAATGTTACGAGTTTCTGTAAGTAACCATCCACTAATTCCATCAGCGAAAACTCTTGATTGTGGCAAAAACTGAGGGTAGGGGGATGCTGAGATTAAAAAAAAATAAACAACTTCTACATGCAGAAACACTGCTGTTTAATACTTTCCTCAGAAGTGACGAAGAATTGAAGTTATAGCACCCCCACCCTTCATTTGGAACTGAAAATGTGGGAGGGTGTGTGAGCACATGCATGAGTATGTGTGTGGTGCCTGCGTGCATGCATGTGTGTATGTACATGCATTAGTGTGTGAGTGGTGCCGTGTGTGTGTGAGTGTGTGTGCGTGTGTGTGTAAAATGCATACTTTATCTGAAGACAATGAAAGAGTCCCTGGAGTGCAGCGTTCGCTTGGCAACTGAGATGCGAAAGGCAGTGGAGAGAAGGGAAGTTCTGATTTGCGATCCCCACAAGTCTGCAGTAAAGATGGAAGGCTGAAACCAGACAGGGTGACACAGCCGGGTGAGCACAGCACTTGCATAATCATGAAGTTGAATTCGGGCTGGCCTCCATAGTACTACACTTCCCCAACAATAGTTTTCCAAACACCTAGCTAGCAGACACAGGAAGGGGAGTGCTAGGGCCGGAGAACTCCCTGTGACAAGGACCAAATCCATGAACAAGATGATACAGAGACAGATTTATTGGCCACCAAAGTGGATCAAACACAGGAAACATCTGCACTTCTAAAATCCAGCAGAAGGCTGTCGCAGGCTAAAGATGGCCACAAAATGTGTCCTCCTCCCTGTTGTCTCAAATTTGGTGCTGTTCGGAGGAAAGCAAGGCTGGATCTAATCATTCAAAGGCTTGGCAGCTATTTCCTCTTCTGAAATGCTCTCCCTAAGAATGCCACGTTGAAAACCAAGCCCCTTTGCTGATAGAAGGTCATCGTGGAACGTATACCGCTTCTCCCTTCTAGCTCCAGAAAAGTCACTAGCATCAAATCCCAGCCATGCGAGTGAGCCTCTGCTGTGGAGTGTTGTCCTCTGGGCATAACAAACCATCACCAACTTTATCAGAGCAGAAATGAATACCCTCAAAGAGACCTTCAAGATGGGGCGGGGCCTACTGATGTTCCCTCATACAAGACAGGGAAGGTGCTCATTAGCTCCCACCCTCCGGTAAATAACCCCTCACTCATGATTCTAGAAGTCATCCCCCCAGACTTACTGAATTCACCAAGAAAGGCAGAAAGATCATCAGTACCCTATCTGGAATGAAACTAGAAATATATATCCTTGACAAACTGGGGTCCAGGTCAAATAGGACTTGAGCTTTGGAATGGGATGGCCACAGGCAGAGTGAGAAGTACTGAAATCCCAGAGAAGGAAAGAGTCATAATCATAGACCCCCATCACAGCAGCCTGTGTCCTGGGCTGGAATGCTATGGGTAAGAGATACTTTGAGTAAACCAAAGATTACCTCTGAGATTTAAAATCTATAAATAAGATCCGTGATATAAGAGATGTCTAGACTACAGAGACATGGAAAATTTAATTAATTGGAAATGGCTAGTTTGCACCACTAGCTATTCCAGATTGCTCCTTCAACTTCTCCATCTTGCCCTGAATTCTCACAGACACACGCCTTCAGATGCAGGGTTTCCCTGATCAGCTGTCTGTCAATAATAGCAGGAGACATTAGCAGCTTAATTGCTTCCCCACCTCACCATGGATTGATTGGTTGTGTCCATATTCCTTTCTTGAAAACTTCAATTCCTCCTAGGCAACTCTCAATTATAGGTGTAGTCAAAAACAACATCACTTTAGGGGTGGTGATACCTCCACCCTGTTTTTATCATCTTCCACGTAGAATGCTTCACCCTCTGCAATATTTTCTGTCCTCATCCCTGGAAGTGGTCTCATCTGGTTCTTGCCAGTTTCCTCACTGACCATCAGGACAGGAGTTGGGTGAAATTGCAGTGAATATATTAATACATCTAAACAAGAAACTGAGCTGTAGGGTAGAGAAGTTAACCCCTGAAGCCAAGAAAAGAAAGTCTAAGGAAGAGCAGCAATTCTGTATGTGGCCTAGGGGTGCAGATGTGTGGCCATAGACGTAGCATTTGATCCTGGGCACTCCTACCTGGTATGGCAGGAATACAGACTGCTGTGGTTTGCAAAATCGAGACCCTGACCATCAAAATCATTCTACCCACATTACTCTTTCTTTCTAATGACACCTGGCTTTGCAGGTAGCATACATTTGCTTAGGGAGATAGATAGAACAGTGATAAATAATGCTATTTGACATACATGCTAGTAACAGTCTCGTGAATTACCCACCTTTCCAGTGTTCTCTCTGAGTCTGCAGCTTTGTGAGCATGCCTTTGAAAGCTGAGTCATCACTGATATCTGCAGGCCAACGGTCAGAATCAGCAAGTTCAGAGTCATGGTGACTTTGATAAGGCAAACGCAGAGTCATATGACCTGGTCAAAGTAGTCCCTACTCCACAGAAACATCTTTTGCATTCTTCGCTGGTGTCTTCATGACTCACCTCATTCTCTGCTCTGGCTTCCTCTGTGTTAGACACTATTGGGTGCCTGCTCAGTATCAGCTTCTCCTTCATCCTCTCTAATGTAACTCTGAGGATGTGTGCCGTAGACCTACTCAATGGCTTCCCGGACTCCTCTATCACACACCTAGCTCTGTTCAACAGGAACTCTGTGGGCTTTTCAGGAAACCTCTTGCTTTCTGGAAGCCAAAAGACCATGTCAGTTGGTGTACAATTTTGACCCTGGCCTTCCCTCCACAGAATGACCAGCGGGGGAGTCATTTCAGTCAGTCAGAAGTATAAAAGTCACAGTCTCGGGCCAGGGTAACAGGACATGTTAGCTGCAGCTCTGGTCCTCAGCTGCTGCCTTGACCAGATGAGCCATTGTGCTTTCTTATTCAAGGAAAGAAATCCTCAGTCTCTTGAGCTTCTACATGCGAGTTCCCATTGCAACCAGCTAGAGAGTGGGGTCCTTTAATCTCAGGACTTAATCTCAAGTCCCCCATAATTTTCTGATACATTCCAAGATAAGTAGGGGTAAGTAGACAATTAAAAAAAATTAGCACAGCAAAATTCATTTGTTGACTTCCCGATTGCTGCTTCCCCTTGGGTCTAAGTAAATCACCAAGAGAAATGCAGAGATGTCAGTAAAAATACCCTAAGTTTCAGGAAATGGCTCTTTTGAGACATGGGATAGCTGCCAGAGAGGGAAAGGGGGAAGTTACCATCCTTCAAAATAAGCTCACGAATTTAAGCTCTATGTAAACACGGGGAGAGTTTGAGAAATTACACGCAATTAAGCTGGCACTTCAAACTCTTACCCCGTTTTGATGCATTATAGAACAGAATAACTAATGAAAAGCATCATGACTGATAGATTACATCAACTATTAAGTGGGCAAAACTTTAAAAATAGGACACATGTGAAATCATTATGGTGGAAATGAGCCCTCAGAAAGAGGAAACATTGAAACTCATTAAGTTAAAGGAAATATCTTTATATACTAAAAACATGACACTTTTATGTAAGTCAAGGAACGTCAAAAATTTTCATTAATCTTAATAATTCTGAAGTCATCAAGTTTAATTAATTAGAACACCAGAAAATGGTTCATTGGTTAAAAAGAAACTTAGAGACATATTGGATGCTAAACAGTAGAAAGAGGACAGGAAAAACTCCTAATTGTTGCTACATAGACGCTTTAGAAGAAATGTCACCACTCCATGAAATTCTTATTAAATACCTATTTTTAAGTTTGATACTGAAAATAAGAACACATGATACATTATGACGAGAAAGGACAGGGAGGGATGTTCTGAGGACAGTGCACACAGCGGGAGGGGTTGTAGGTAGAGCTTTACCCCATTCGACGTTTCTGAATGTGTCTCTCTCACACCGGCTGCTTTGCAGCCCCTCTCCAGAGGCTTTATTCAGTGGATATGCCACCTTCTAACACTGCTTTCAGAGGACCACAGCAGGTGCCACGTCATTCGTTGAGCTCATTGGCCAGGAGCCCTTTCTTGCACCAGAGATCTTCTCCAGGGATCTTGTAAATTAGCATGGATAAGCGAACTCCGCTGGTTTAAATGTTATCTGTGGTAACATGATGTTATGATCTTGGGTTCTTTGGGGGACCCCCACTCAGTTCCCAAATGAGTCACACATGGAGTCTTTATTTGTAAACTTCCGGCCTTAGCTTGGCTTGTTTCCTGCCTGTTTTCTTAATTTATATTATCCTGTCTACCCTTTGGCCTCTGTCGACCCATTTTCTTACTTCTTTAAATCTTTCTCTTACCCCCTGGATTGCTGTGTAACTGGGTGGCCGGCCCCTGATGTCCTCCTCTTTCTCGGGCTATTACTCCAGACCAAACCCCTCCTCCCAGTTTTTTCCTTCTATATATTCTCTCTGCCTGATAGCCTCACCTGTCCTTTCTCCTACCTCACTATTGGCCATTGAGATCTTTATTAGACCATCAAACGAGACAGGCAATTTATCCCAGCTTCACGGAGTTAGAAAAGTGCAACATAAACAAAAGTAACGCACCGTAAAATAATATTCCCAACAGGTGTCCTTTACACTGATTGATAGGTATGGCTGAAAGCTTTCCTGTGTGTGCCCTGTGATGTGGCTGTCACTTCCAAAGCTGCACCAAGTCCTTATCAAAGAGGGAATTCTAGGAATTTTGCTGAGATGTTCTATAATGACAAATCCCTGACCTCTGGGGAGTGCAACGTGGAGGTCATCTCAAGCAGTCTAGGGATGGCACAGAAGTGGAGCCGGGAAGGCGTGAAGTTGGACTTTCTACTACTGACTCACCAAGTTCAGAGAGCAAGAAAGTGTCCAGTAGCATCGAGTACTTAGTAGTCCCATTCAGGGTGGCTGAATGTCACTGATGAGAAGGCACAGAGAGAGCACACATCAATGCAGGCTGCTTTTAGAGGGACTTTGTCCCCACAGAGAGCCAGCCAGCTCAGAATAATCATGACAAGAGTGGACTTGAGAGCCAGGAGGTTTGAGTGCCAGCTCCACTACTTACCACTTGTGCGTATTTCTTTGGCCACCAAAGTAATAATGGTTATCCTGGTTATCATTAGAGCAGAGTGACCACAGACACTGACTGAGACAATGCAGAGAGCACTTAGAACAACACAAAATGGTAGCTTTATAATAATGGAAACCAAGAAGGTTTTAGACAAATTAAAAAACAAAGGGTTTATCAGAGACCAGGCCCATGAGACCCACATTTTCTGACTCTGAGGTAGAATAAGAGAACGTGAAGAACATGCTAGCACAGAGTTGAGTGGTGTTGACATCATGTGACTAATAGACCTCTTGGGAGATCTTCCTGTATCTCACATTTTAATCATAAACAAGTTGGATGATAGTTTTCAAGAGAGAGAATAAAAACACATGGCTTCAGCACCTGCTGTGTTTGAAGGATGACCTATAGAAGCCGCTCACCCCACCCCTTTCCTGCATGTGCCAAACTAGAAATGCCTGAGACTTTAGCACCTCTTCAAAGCTGTTTAGCTGATAGAGGCCAGAACATAAACATCAACTTACCTTATCTACTACTCTGTGGTACACCATCGTTTCCAAGTTCCCGTTGTGATCCAATGGGCCTGCCTCTTGCCGAACGCTTGCCTGAGACTGCCCTTTGATCTGAGCATTAGATAGTGGCAAGAAGCAACTCAAAGGAGAAAAGTTTATTGAGACTTAGTTGAGACTTACTATTGTGCAGCAAGACTTATTGTTGTCCAAGGCAGACCAAGGCCTCTTGATCTTGAATTTCCAAGCCTCTACAACTTAGAGTCAAATCAATTTCATTCCTTTGGAAATTTACCCAGTCTGTGTTATTCTACTAGAGAATTATACATAGACTAAGATACAGGTCTCATTACAACCTGGATTTGTCAGAACCTTGATTTCCCAGCCTCCAGAAATTCTGGTGTTTATAAGCCACTTATGGGACTTTTTAAAAGCAGCCTGAACAGTTTAAGACACTGAAATATCCCATTTTATTACAAATTATTGGTGATGAAGGTACGTTCTTGGGCCAGAAGAGCTGAGTTCAAATCTTACCTTGTCATTTATTAATACTAATGCATACAAGGCTGCCTCTCACCTGTGTACATTTCTATTTCAATAACTTTCATTTCTTCTAAATGCAGTAAAAAATTGCCTAATATTTTGAGCCACCTAAATAAACAATTGCTGAATACTTGGTACAGATATAGGTGATCTCAATGCATTACTTTAAAATAATGAAAACCACGTGTATGTCTAGCCCCGTTTCATGATGAGAAATCTGAGGATCAGAGACATGAAATAATTTGTTCAAAATCACTCATAATAAGTATTCATATGCCTGGAATTGAATGTAAAATAATAAAAAAATCACAAAGGGCAAAAGCTCTATTATATATAACAAGAGCATGAAGGATATTTTGCATGGTCATCAACAATTGAGAGTGCAAAGATTATGTGAATCCAACTTCATCGAGCATCCTCCTAATTAATATACATTCACAGTTCCAAGGACAGGAAAGTAAAGAGGGACATTGAACAAAGCCAAAAGGATCTTCTGGAGTTCAGGGCAGCTTCTAAGGAGAACAGAGTTAGGACTGGGAAAACTTTTTGCACTTGTGATCAATAGTCAGTGGGGTAAACTATTGTAGAATATTATTTTAAGATGGGTTACATTTGTTGATGCAGTGGGTCAGTTGTTGTAAGGATGTAAAGATGTGTTGCATTCTTTCATGTTGTATTTGCTTAGCTCTGTGAGGCTGTGATTCTTTGCCTGTCTAAAACACTGATTGGTCTAATAAAGAGCTGGACGTCCAATAGCAAGGCAGGAGAAATGATAGGTGGAATTGGAAGGCAAAGAGACTAAATAGAAGAAAAGGAGAAGAAGAGGAGGGCATCAAGGGCCAGTCACCCAGCTACAAAGCAAGCGACGGAGTGAGAAGGAAAGAAAATTACAGAGATAGAGACAGATAAAAGCCTAGAGGCAAAAGATAGACAGGATAATTTAAGAAGAGCTGCCTAGAGATAAGCCAAGTTAATGCTGGGCATTCACAAGCAAGAATAAGACTCCGTGTGTGATTTATTTTGGAGCTAGGTGATGCCCCCCACAAAAAAAGCCAAAAGAGTAAAACAACCAACTACATTTTGACATTCCAATGTGTGGCTAGAGTAGCAGAAAATCCAACTACAGAACTGAACCAGAACACAGGGATATTATTATATTATTAGGTTCTTCAAAAGACAAATATCAAGATGAGATTAAACATTTAAGGATCCGGTCAGAGGAAATGAATGAGAGAAATACAGGTCTGTATGAAATGAAGTAGAGAAAAAGCTGGAGACAGCTGGCAACAACTTAAGGTTCTGGCAAATCTAATGTGGAGACAAGGACTGTTCAGTCTAATGAAAGCTCATTAGACTCATAGACACCATCAGAAAAATCCATGAGCCTAAGTCAGCATCAATAGACTGTCAGTGATGTCATGAACGGGGTTTCCTAAGAGTCCTTGCACTCCACTACCCAGCAGGAACCGCCTGACTGGCTCTGCCTTCAAGCAAAGTTACTTGTGTATTTTCAAGATTAGTTGGTAGCGCTGATCTACAGCCACGCTCCTCCATCACTGGATGCATTCCCATGTCTCCTTTGTCTCATTCCCAAAATGTCTCTGTTGGAACATCCCTTTGGTTCTCAATGTTTTGCAGAAAAAAAAAGTCAATTAGTCACCTTTTTTCTTTTGAGACAAGGTCTCATACATCCCAGGCAGCCTCAAATTCACTATGTAGCATGTTTGATCTTGAACACTGGATCCTCCTGCCCCTACCTCTCATCAACTGCTGGGATAACAGGTGTGTGCCACCAGGACCAATAAGAATCAAACCCAGCGATGGTGGCAAACGCCTTTAATCCCAGCACTTGGGAGGCAGAGGCAGGTGGATCTCTGTGAGTTTGAGGCTAGTCTAGTCTACAAGAGCTAGTTCCAGGACAGGCTCCAAAGCAACACAGAAAAACCCTATCTCTAAAAAACAAAACAAAACAAAACAAAAATTAAACCCAGAGCTTCCTACACACAGTGCAGTGACTCTAATACCTGAGCTACCACCTCAGCCAATCGGTTAGCTTTTATTAAGGACTTACCTCTACCAATAGCTAAGCTGAACACTTGATCTATTTTTTTCTCTTACAGTCTTCACACCCAAGAGAGGAAGATATTACCATTACCAGCCTACAGAAAAGAAAAAACAAATTTAAGGTTTAGAGAAAGTTAAAGGATATCCCTAGTAATACAAACCTAGAAAGGCGCAATGTCTAGGTTCAACATAGGTATCTGACTCCCAAAGCAGATTTCGATATTGAACCCCTGGTAATACTAATTTCACAATAAATAATGTTATTATGAGAATTAAATGAAACCACCCAGGTAAAAGCCCACAGTGCATTGCTCAGGTAGCAAGAGCTTAAGAAATATTATATTTGCTTACTAGTTCAGCCAAGATTCGGCCCCAGTTCTAACTAATGGCAATGTCTGTGACTTGGCCATGGATCTTGAATATCCACCTTCCAAAATCACCATTCTTATTATCAGATAGTATTGGGCGTAGCTGGAAAGGGTGTTTACAAAGCAAAGAGGAGCTGGAAATATGTGTCTTCTTTAAAGAAATAGTATCAGTCATACAGATAGAATTCAGTGATAGGGAAGTCTAGAAATGCCAGGTATGTTTCCTCTCATTCTCCAGGGAAGAAAGTCACACAGGTGTGGCCTGTTTCCTGCCTATTCATAGATAGAATTATGTAAGATTTTTGAAAGTGCCAGTGAGAAAAGGATGACATGAATCACATTCTATCCAATTTTAAAAGAAAATGGAATGTTGTAGAAGCTTCCAGATGTTTACTTTTGGCTAAGATAGCACAACAGGAATAAGATTTCCTGTTCTACCAGAAACAAACAGGCAAACACTTTTTAAAAAGAGGAATACCAAATGATAGTGGATTTGCATGTTTGAGTCTAGGGACATGGGACAGTGATCCCTGAAAAAACAGACCCACAAGGGATAAGTATTGCGAGAATCCCCTGACTATTGCACAGAGAAAATTTCCAGGCAAAACCAGGTGGTTGAGCTTAGAGATCAACGTTAATTCTAGGAGAAAAACAAGAAAGCTAGTATTCACATAGCATAAAATAAGGGAAGGAGTTATTGGGAGGGAGGGGAAAGAGAGAGCTGGAGATGGGAAAGAGAGGCAGAGGGGAGAGAATCTACTTCCTCCCAAAATCTGCAGAGATCCCCAGTCCAGCTATTTAGTACTGGTTGGTGCATACATTTGGAGAAAATACTGGCAGTTGGGAAAATAATTGCACAAGTTTAACAAATAGGCAGAGGGAACAAATCCTCCAAGTCAAACAAAGCTGGAAATAGTTGCAGCATCTCCACACCACAGTGGAAACCCTACTCACTGTAGAGCAGTCATAAGGACGTCGATTTAGAGTTAGGACACCGTCGGCTCTGAGAAATTGCTCTGGTACTACTCAGAGAAGCTCAAAGACTTGAAAGCATTAAACTAATTTCTTCACTATCTCAAATAAAATCCAAGACTATTTATGGAGGGACAAACCTGTCCATTCATGATGAACTGCGTAAAAAAATGTTGAAGGAAATCAACAGCACACTAGACACTAAGAAAGAAGGGTTTTTAATTTGGTGATACAGCAACAGAAATCATCTATGGTGGTTTGAAAAGAAATGGATCCCAAAGGGAGTGGCTCTATTAGGAGGTGTGGTTTTGTTGGAGTAGGTGTGACCTTACTGGAGAAAGTGTGTCACTGTGCAGGCAGGCTTTGCAGTCTCTTATATGCTCAAGCCACACCCAGTGTCTGAAACTGCTTCCTGCTGCCTGTGCAGGATGTAAGGGCTCTCAGTTTCTGCTCCAGCACCACGCCTGCCAGCATACCACCATGTCACACCGTGATGAGAATTGACTGAACCTCTGAGCTGTAAGCCACCCATAGTCACATATTACTGTTATCAAATAGTATGTACCATACATAATTGTAAACTCTATATTTTTATATAGTAGGCTTTTTACGCTATTAACAGCACCAACCAATGAGTGATGCATTGTGCAACAACACTAGACTGTCTATATCATCATAAGGTAACAGGAATTTTCATCTCTATAATCACATTTGGGCTATCATTGACCAAAAGGTTAAATGCAGTGTACACTACATTTGTTTGGTTTTCCTTTTATTCAAATGGGAGTATTATAGATAATCCCTTGGCACTTAGTTCTTTTCACTTACTATATTTGCTTCACTCTCCTATGGGTGGGCATTTGATTTCTTTGCAGGTTTTAGCTGTCATGCAATAAACTCTCTTAAACATGTATAAAGGTTGCTTTATATTCCTAAGAGTAAAATTTATAGGTCACCTGGAATGCTGGTCAGTTTTAACTATCAACTTGGCACAATCTAGAACCACATGGGGAAAAGATGCTTAATGAGGAATTACCTTGTTTATGTTGGCATGTAGGCATGTCTGTGGAGATTGTTAGTTAATAAAGGAAAACCCAGCGCTCTGTGGGTGGCAACTAGGTAGGGACTGCCTAAGAAGAGAGCAAGCAGCAGGGATGCATGTACTATCTCTGTTCTTGACTGTGGATGTGATATGACTAGCCACTTGAGTTCCTGCCTTGGTTTTCAAAGAAACACTTTGTCTCCCATGTTGCTTTTCATCAGGGCACTTGTCAGAGCAATGGACACAAAACTAGAACACTTGATAGATGCACATCCATCATTCAAAGATAATGCTAATCTGCTTTCCTAAGTGACTGCACCTGCTTACAGCCCACTCGTAATATGAAAGAATTGATTAAATTTAAGACTTTCCCTTCCTTTCTTTTTAATTAAAAATTACCCTAGCCTTACTATCCTTAAGTGTATACAAGAAATATAATTCTTTCCTGGAAAACAAAATCTAAATTAGTAGAGAAGTCATACCTGAGAAAAATGGTCAGGAATTCCAAGATATATAAAAATTGTGTCGCCTCCCAATAAGGCGATAACATCCCTCAAAATAAATGTAAGTTTTCACTTTAATTGTTTAAACAGGGAAAGGCTCCGGCAAACTGGGACAAGTTGATGACTGTGCTGGCACGTTTTATGTCAAGTTGACACAAGGTAGACTCATTTGGAGGGCTGGAGAAGTGGCTCGGATCTGATAAGTCACTCATGAAAAGATGGCTGAGCAATTACTGTATAATGTTGCGGCTTGTAGCAGCTCAGACTATAAGAGCACTTGCTCTTCTCCCAGAAGGCCAGAATTCATTTCCCAGAACCTATGTCAGGAAGCTCACAACAGTCTGCAAGTCCAGTTATAGGACATTCTTCTGGTCTCCACAGGCACTTAAAGACATGTGACATACATACACATACCCATAAAATATACACATAATTTAGACTCATTTGGAAAGAGAGATTCTCAGCTGAGAAAATACCTCCGTAAAATTTGCCTGTAGGCAAGTCTGAAGGTACGTGTTCTTGATGAAGGACTGATGCAGGCTGGACCAGCTAGCTGTGGGTTGGTGTAATCCCCGGGCAGACGGTCCTGGCCTGGGTGGTACAAGAAAGCAGACTAAGCAAGCCAGTAAACCATACTCTTCCATCCCTCCGCTTCAGTTCCTGCCATTATTTCCCTGACAAGTAAGCCATAAGATTAAATAAATCCTCTCCTCCCCGAGTTGCTCTAGGTCATGTATTTCATCACAGCAATAGAATCCCTAAGGAAGACCTTTGTCTGATGGTTGTACAGCCAGTTATCAGCCGACTTAGTACCTGCACTAATTGGCTGTCATTACAGCTATGTGAGATGCTCAACTTGTGTAGACAAAGGTCTGTTTGGCCTCACAGCTTTAGAAGCCCTGGTGGTCCTATAGTGCAAACACACAGAGGAACAAAACAGCCCTCTCAGGGCCAAGAATCTAGACAAAGAGAGAAAAAGCAGAATCCTATGATTCCCCTTCTGAGTCATAGCCCTACTTCCAGAAGCTTCTGTAGTCTCCTACCATTGTCTCCCTGGGAGCTAAGCCTTTGAGAATTACAGAAGCACCCGGGGTCTGCTTTATTTTTAGTTTTTGTCCGAGCTCTCGATAAAAGACCTCCAAGGAAAAAGAGAAGTCTGGGCAGGGCAAACCAGAGGAATGTTGGGTAGTTTCTAATTTTCTGAATGTTTTTCAGTAAGAGAAATGCCACAAACTCTACTGAAGTCATACCCTAGTACTTTAAGTAGTAGGTTCTTAGCGCTCTAAAGTAAGCAAGATGAATTTGAATGCTAATTGTAGAGGAAACGCTCCTGGGGGGGCGGGGTGGGGGGAACTGTTCCATGCACTTAGGTAAAATGGAGTGGCTTTTTTGAAGTGATGTGGACAACAAGGAATCTGCTCTTCAAAACTCAGTCATTTAAGTATTTACATGGCTCTTACAATGGGCACAGTACTGGAGAGAAAATTTATATCATAATCATACTTTTATGTACTATATTTTGAAGTAAATTGAAATTCTTTATGTACAATACTTTATTCCCTTTGTTGGAGTCAAAGCGTTAAATTCCATATTTTGAAAGGGTTAAAGAAATTTTACTTACAGTGCCTCTTTTCTGATATTTTCAGTCAGAGCTATGAATCACTTCATGTTGAATCAGCAACCTAACCCATGATTATATCATTAGCGCTATGACCAAACACTGTTTTTAAGTGCCGAAGTCTCTGCAAATACACCATCAGTCCATCTTCTGTTACCAATGGCACAACACCACAGATTATGTAAGTTGTACGTAAAAGAAGGTTATTCGGAGTTAGGATTCTGGCCAAAGGTCAAGGACCCACACATACTGATGGCCTGCTTGCTGACAAAGTTCAGAGGTGGCTTGGGACATTACATGGTGAGAGACAGGGAACTCAAGAGGCACAAGCCTTGCTGGCTTTTAGAGCAGGCCCACTTCCAAGCTAACCCATCAGTTGCATGCATGGAGCGCCAATCACATGATAAGGTCTCCGTCGGTCCCACTTTTGACTCTCATGATAGGAACTGAGTTTCAACATGAGTTTCAAAGGCTTCACTTAGGGCACGCTGCAGATAAAGGAAGGATAGAGTTAGATTGCAGTAATATATTTCAAGATGTAAAGTCCATAGTTTTCATCCATGCACATACATTTAATGTGCATGATGCAAAGACTTGGGGAAGAGAAGGGGTGGATCTTGGCTGCTGGCAACAGGAAGTTGCCCTCTGCTTCTCTGCTTTTAATGTGAGCATGAGCCTTCCAGGAAGTTTGTGAAAATGAAAGGTCTGACTGTGGACTCTGTCTACAGGGGCTCCTGAGAGTTCCTGTTTTGCCAACCAATAGTGTATATGCCGTGAGGCTGCGGAGGCCGCCTGTGAAGGATGAGGCTCACCTATGTGAAGTAGGGTATGCTTCCCCCATGACTCCTGTGCCTTTACCTTGTTGTGTATTCCTGTAGCTGATAATCCTGCCTATCTGAGTTGTCATATCTCTTTACCTTGTGGTGGTGTGTTGTCTGTCTCCTTACTGCATCTGGGAGGGCACAGAGCTTGTCTGTCTTCTTCACCTCCTTATTGCTAGTCTTTGTAACGTGTTGAACCATTGCTAGGAAAGATTTATTGGTTAAGTACTATACATGCATGAAGTTATAGTGTGTGTGTGCTTTGGGGTTACCAGGTATATTCTACATTAATTATTGGTAACACAGGTTGCCAAATGCATTGCATTTACACAGCAGACAGGGTATCAGTGGCTAGAAGTATGGTATCATGCATGCACTCACCAGCTTGCAAGGACTCTGAAGTCCCTGTCCCTGTGTCCCAGTACATCCTACGGGGTGATAATGACTGTGCTCATAGTACTGGGAGAGAGCTGAATTACTTACAGACAGTCACTTGCAGAAAGGTACATAGTAAACACAGAATGACTGGAAATCCAAAACTTAGAATGTTTTTAGCATGGGTAGGTGTATTATTTATGAAGTCTAGAAGCTTCCTAAGGTATGAGCCATATCCGGTGCTTTGAGTGGAACAGATCAAGCCTACGGGCAGATGGATGGTTTCCAAGCTTCTCAAAGACACTGAGGATCTGTGTAAACCTACCCAGACTCTCTAAGGGGAAGTTGGGCAGAACCAACAGTCGCGGCTCTGGCCCAGAAAACTCTACCACTGTGCAAAGGAGCTCTGCCTCTCTTTGATCTCATATTGACATTTCCAATAAGTTTCTCCAATAACAATTAATTTTTTATTTATTATGTATACAATATTTCATCTGCGTATATGCCTGCAGGCCAGAAGAGGGCACCAGACCTCATTTCAGATGGTTATGAGCCACCATATGGTTGCTGGGAATTGAACTCAGGACCTTTGGAAGAACAGGC
>LOEQ01014497.1:0-17858 GCA_001685075.1 Bramus lutescens | reverse complement strand
TAGATAGATAGATAGATAGATAGATAGATAGATAGATAGATAGATAGTCAGTCTTCAAACACTTCAAAGGCCTACAGAATACTGCATTAAATATGCTTAATGACTGAAGCTTTTTATGAAAATGAGACAATACCAGTCTACTTCAAAAGAGAATTATGGGCATCAAAGAACCTCTGTATGGTGTTTGCTTTCTTTATGTCAAATCTAGCCATGTGGGTAGAAACTGTTCTTGCCTCAATTGCTGACAGTATACTATCCAAATTGGACCAGCAGGATGCAAAAGAAAGTAATTGCAAAAGTTTGCCAAGACAAGGTAGGACAGTCCTTCACAATTCTCTCCTTCTCAGAAGTGTCTGCCAGATAATATTAGGCCTGTAGGCCAAAGTTGGATGCCCCAGCATTAACAGAAGAACTTTGGGTGACAGTGCAGGCAGTTGGATGTCCCTGTTGTTAGGTAACATTACAGCCTTCTGGGGTATTTCATGGAGTCAAAGGATAAATAATTGGGCTTAAAGTTTTTCTTAGTTATGATAAAAGGTAAATTAGATATAAAACTTTAGACTCACAAAGATAAGATAAATAATTGAATATTTCCTTTATTTGCCAAATATAAATAGATGGATATTGTAGATATAATTCTAACTTGATAATTATTTTTGTTACATATAATCTTACTATGTTAAAGTTAAAACCTACCTTTTTAATCAAACAAAAGGGGGAAAATGCTATGGAATAATGCTGCTGTACACTGTGAAGCCGAGTTACTCTCATTGTTAATAAAAAGCTGATTGACTGGTGGCTGTGCAGGATTTTGGGGGCAGAGAGAATGCTGGGGAGAAGAAGTATTGAGTCAGAAGAGATGCCGTGAGACACAGAGCAAGCAGGCTGGGAAATATTGCATAAGGTAAACCAGCCTCGGGGCAGCACATAGCTTTCTAGAAATAGGTTAATTTAAGGTAGAAGAGCTAACCAAAAACAAGCTTAACTTATCCGTTGAGCATTTATAATTAAGAATAAGTCTCTGTGTAGTTATTTGGGGAGTAGCTGGTGGCACAGAGCTGATTGGCTTTCTGGACAGGAAACTCTGCTTACAGTCTACAGTGGAAAAAGAAATCAGGAGTTCCCCAACCTATTTCTGTTGGATGTTATGTGTACCCAATTTTACGATCTATTAATCTGTCCATCTACCGCTTTCTATTTATTCTTTTACTTTGGCTTCTGTGTACTGAATAAATTCACTCATTCAAAACCAAAAATATGGCTATTATTGACGATTCTTCAGACCACATGGAACAATACCTATGCAGTCTTTCTCTGGCAGGTTCGCATATTCTCCTCTTGTCTAGACCATGACTTCAACATTTTTTCATCCAATAGTGATGGCCTGTATTCTGATCAATCACATGGAACTTCCCTACAAAGATGTTGAGACTTTTGGGACTGTGAGGAGCAACTCAAATGTCAGTGAGTAAGAATATCTACAGGACATTGAAATGCTGACTTCTGGTCCTGCCTCCCTGACACTCTAATTCCATAGGACCCAGTGAAGGATCAGCATTTGTAATATTGATTCAAATGGGCTTCAGGTCACCACTGAGAAACCCAAACAGAGAATGAAAGATGCTTCAGAAATAAAAATCACACCAATGGGAAGAACCATGCACTGTGCCGGGAGCTGGACTTCACCCCTAGACGAGAAATCTTCAAGATGTGAATTAGTTAAATTAATTCGAAAGTTGAGAGGATGAGAAAGGAAGGGATGAGTGTAGGTTGGATAAAGGAAAGGATGATAATTTTTAGGATGCATTGCTTTGAACCAAAATCACATTTAAAAAAAAAAAAGAAGCACCTTTTAAAGCCTGACTATTGGTACAGAGATTCACAAATGGCTGTATGGTCTGAGTCCACCTTCTGGACTTCCTGGATTAGCATAGTGTATTAGCTGCTAAGCTGATAAATTTGGGCATTTTCCTCAGCTGCAGGTTCACTGTGCTCCAGTTTTCCTCCCACCCTGTTGAACATGTTTACAAATTAAAGTACACAGTGTTCTGTGCTCTTATGAGAAAGAGTCTGTTTCATCACTTCGGGTCAACTTTTAAAGATACCAGTCTCGGGATCTTTTGTATTACACATTTGCTAAATATTAATTTAAAAATTGCTCAAAATTATCTTTGACTCTAATGAGATTTTGTGCTTCTTCCCAATTTTTGGTGAAAAAAAATAACATTATGGGGAGGAAGCTAGGGAGATAGCTCAGTGATTAAAGTGTTTGCCTTGCAAGTGTGAAGACTTGAGTTCAAATCCATTACAAGCCTGTAATCCCAACACTAAAAAGATGGAGACAGTGGATCCCTGGAGCTCTGTAACAAGCCAGTCTAGCCACATCATTAAGATTCAGGTTCAGTGAGAGACCCTGTCTCAAAAACCAAAAAAAGGAAGAATTATCACGGAAGACAGCAGGGTTGACCACCGGCCTCCATATGCACACATATGTATGTGCACAGGCACATGAACATACACACATATGTCCCCCTACACACACACACACATGCATACACACACAGATTGTAGGAGGAAAATTTGATTGTTTTCAAATAATGTTGACCATCATTTGAAAAAAATCACCCTGGTGCACAACATAAAGAGTCTATGCTGCTGGTTCACAGGGACTTAACAGTTGGTGCTTCTTTGCTCCATAGTTATGGCTTCCTAGTCCCTAGGAAGGTCTACCTCTGAAGCAGAGATATCTTAGCCTGTTGACCACTTCTGCTCCTCAGTTAGCAAAGTGATGACAAACTCGTCTGTGTGAGCGGCTTTTGTCCATACATCATTCTTCTCACATATCATCACACATATGCATTACCACATTCTCCTCACATATCATCACACATGTGCATTATCACACTTATTCCAAGAATAATACTCTCTTTGCAAGCATTTCTCATCTTTATTCTCTTTTGGGGACATTATACTAGCTTTATCACAAAAGCAAAAAAATTAACAATGAAAAGTGCTTAAATAACTCCAAGGCACAAGCCAAGAAGAAATTTTTCAAAGAAATCTAAACATATCCACCAATTTTCTCTTCCAGGGACAGATTGCCTTGCACGGCTCTCAAAAATGAAAAGCCTAAATCCTACTAGGAAGCAGCCCATGGTGACTGTAAAAGGGAGAACGTGACACAATATTTGGATGAGACATAATCCCATATCACATGACAATTAGGCTCCTCCTTTCCCCCTTTTCTAACATCAGGGAAGATCTGCATGGTGACGTTCAGTACTCACTGCACTCAGCTCTGTGCTTGACTTCCTAGGACATCTCTACACATCCTCTAACCCTGGCCCAGGACATCCTTCATCATATCTCCAATGTTACGAGTTTCTGTAAGTAACCATCCACTAATTCCATCAGCGAAAACTCTTGATTGTGGCAAAAACTGAGGGTAGGGGGATGCTGAGATTAAAAAAAAATAAACAACTTCTACATGCAGAAACACTGCTGTTTAATACTTTCCTCAGAAGTGACGAAGAATTGAAGTTATAGCACCCCCACCCTTCATTTGGAACTGAAAATGTGGGAGGGTGTGTGAGCACATGCATGAGTATGTGTGTGGTGCCTGCGTGCATGCATGTGTGTATGTACATGCATTAGTGTGTGAGTGGTGCCGTGTGTGTGTGAGTGTGTGTGCGTGTGTGTGTAAAATGCATACTTTATCTGAAGACAATGAAAGAGTCCCTGGAGTGCAGCGTTCGCTTGGCAACTGAGATGCGAAAGGCAGTGGAGAGAAGGGAAGTTCTGATTTGCGATCCCCACAAGTCTGCAGTAAAGATGGAAGGCTGAAACCAGACAGGGTGACACAGCCGGGTGAGCACAGCACTTGCATAATCATGAAGTTGAATTCGGGCTGGCCTCCATAGTACTACACTTCCCCAACAATAGTTTTCCAAACACCTAGCTAGCAGACACAGGAAGGGGAGTGCTAGGGCCGGAGAACTCCCTGTGACAAGGACCAAATCCATGAACAAGATGATACAGAGACAGATTTATTGGCCACCAAAGTGGATCAAACACAGGAAACATCTGCACTTCTAAAATCCAGCAGAAGGCTGTCGCAGGCTAAAGATGGCCACAAAATGTGTCCTCCTCCCTGTTGTCTCAAATTTGGTGCTGTTCGGAGGAAAGCAAGGCTGGATCTAATCATTCAAAGGCTTGGCAGCTATTTCCTCTTCTGAAATGCTCTCCCTAAGAATGCCACGTTGAAAACCAAGCCCCTTTGCTGATAGAAGGTCATCGTGGAACGTATACCGCTTCTCCCTTCTAGCTCCAGAAAAGTCACTAGCATCAAATCCCAGCCATGCGAGTGAGCCTCTGCTGTGGAGTGTTGTCCTCTGGGCATAACAAACCATCACCAACTTTATCAGAGCAGAAATGAATACCCTCAAAGAGACCTTCAAGATGGGGCGGGGCCTACTGATGTTCCCTCATACAAGACAGGGAAGGTGCTCATTAGCTCCCACCCTCCGGTAAATAACCCCTCACTCATGATTCTAGAAGTCATCCCCCCAGACTTACTGAATTCACCAAGAAAGGCAGAAAGATCATCAGTACCCTATCTGGAATGAAACTAGAAATATATATCCTTGACAAACTGGGGTCCAGGTCAAATAGGACTTGAGCTTTGGAATGGGATGGCCACAGGCAGAGTGAGAAGTACTGAAATCCCAGAGAAGGAAAGAGTCATAATCATAGACCCCCATCACAGCAGCCTGTGTCCTGGGCTGGAATGCTATGGGTAAGAGATACTTTGAGTAAACCAAAGATTACCTCTGAGATTTAAAATCTATAAATAAGATCCGTGATATAAGAGATGTCTAGACTACAGAGACATGGAAAATTTAATTAATTGGAAATGGCTAGTTTGCACCACTAGCTATTCCAGATTGCTCCTTCAACTTCTCCATCTTGCCCTGAATTCTCACAGACACATGCCTTCGGATGCAGGGTTTCCCTGATCAGCTGTCTATCAATAATAGCAGGAGACATTAGCAGTTTAATTGCTTCCCCGCCTCACCATGGATTGATTGGTTGTGTCCATATTCCTTTCTTGAAAACTTCAATTCCTCCTAGGCAACTCTCAATTATAGGTGTAGTCAAAAACAACATCACTTTAGGGGTGGTGATACCTCCACCCTGTTTTTATCATCTTCCACGTAGAATGCTTCACCCTCTGCAATATTTTCTGTCCTCATCCCTGGAAGTGGTCTCATCTGGTTCTTGCCAGTTTCCTCACTGACCATCAGGACAGGAGTTGGGTGAAATTGCAGTGAATATATTAATACATCTAAACAAGAAACTGAGCTGTAGGGTAGAGAAGTTAACCCCTGAAGCCAAGAAAAGAAAGTCTAAGGAAGAGCAGCAATTCTGTATGTGGCCTAGGGGTGCAGATGTGTGGCCATAGACGTAGCATTTGATCCTGGGCACTCCTACCTGGTATGGCAGGAATACAGACTGCTGTGGTTTGCAAAATCGAGACCCTGACCATCAAAATCATTCTACCCACATTACTCTTTCTTTCTAATGACACCTGGCTTTGCAGGTAGCATACATTTGCTTAGGGAGATAGATAGAACAGTGATAAATAATGCTATTTGACATACATGCTAGTAACAGTCTCGTGAATTACCCACCTTTCCAGTGTTCTCTCTGAGTCTGCAGCTTTGTGAGCATGCCTTTGAAAGCTGAGTCATCACTGATATCTGCAGGCCAACGGTCAGAATCAGCAAGTTCAGAGTCATGGTGACTTTGATAAGGCAAACGCAGAGTCATATGACCTGGTCAAAGTAGTCCCTACTCCACAGAAACATCTTTTGCATTCTTCGCTGGTGTCTTCATGACTCACCTCATTCTCTGCTCTGGCTTCCTCTGTGTTAGACACTATTGGGTGCCTGCTCAGTATCAGCTTCTCCTTCATCCTCTCTAATGTAACTCTGAGGATGTGTGCCGTAGACCTACTCAATGGCTTCCCGGACTCCTCTATCACACACCTAGCTCTGTTCAACAGGAACTCTGTGGGCTTTTCAGGAAACCTCTTGCTTTCTGGAAGCCAAAAGACCATGTCAGTTGGTGTACAATTTTGACCCTGGCCTTCCCTCCACAGAATGACCAGCGGGGGAGTCATTTCAGTCAGTCAGAAGTATAAAAGTCACAGTCTCGGGCCAGGGTAACAGGACATGTTAGCTGCAGCTCTGGTCCTCAGCTGCTGCCTTGACCAGATGAGCCATTGTGCTTTCTTATTCAAGGAAAGAAATCCTCAGTCTCTTGAGCTTCTACATGCGAGTTCCCATTGCAACCAGCTAGAGAGTGGGGTCCTTTAATCTCAGGACTTAATCTCAAGTCCCCCATAATTTTCTGATACATTCCAAGATAAGTAGGGGTAAGTAGACAATTAAAAAAAATTAGCACAGCAAAATTCATTTGTTGACTTCCCGATTGCTGCTTCCCCTTGGGTCTAAGTAAATCACCAAGAGAAATGCAGAGATGTCAGTAAAAATACCCTAAGTTTCAGGAAATGGCTCTTTTGAGACATGGGATAGCTGCCAGAGAGGGAAAGGGGGAAGTTACCATCCTTCAAAATAAGCTCACGAATTTAAGCTCTATGTAAACACGGGGAGAGTTTGAGAAATTACACGCAATTAAGCTGGCACTTCAAACTCTTACCCCGTTTTGATGCATTATAGAACAGAATAACTAATGAAAAGCATCATGACTGATAGATTACATCAACTATTAAGTGGGCAAAACTTTAAAAATAGGACACATGTGAAATCATTATGGTGGAAATGAGCCCTCAGAAAGAGGAAACATTGAAACTCATTAAGTTAAAGGAAATATCTTTATATACTAAAAACATGACACTTTTATGTAAGTCAAGGAACGTCAAAAATTTTCATTAATCTTAATAATTCTGAAGTCATCAAGTTTAATTAATTAGAACACCAGAAAATGGTTCATTGGTTAAAAAGAAACTTAGAGACATATTGGATGCTAAACAGTAGAAAGAGGACAGGAAAAACTCCTAATTGTTGCTACATAGACGCTTTAGAAGAAATGTCACCACTCCATGAAATTCTTATTAAATACCTATTTTTAAGTTTGATACTGAAAATAAGAACACATGATACATTATGACGAGAAAGGACAGGGAGGGATGTTCTGAGGACAGTGCACACAGCGGGAGGGGTTGTAGGTAGAGCTTTACCCCATTCGACGTTTCTGAATGTGTCTCTCTCACACCGGCTGCTTTGCAGCCCCTCTCCAGAGGCTTTATTCAGTGGATATGCCACCTTCTAACACTGCTTTCAGAGGACCACAGCAGGTGCCACGTCATTCGTTGAGCTCATTGGCCAGGAGCCCTTTCTTGCACCAGAGATCTTCTCCAGGGATCTTGTAAATTAGCATGGATAAGCGAACTCCGCTGGTTTAAATGTTATCTGTGGTAACATGATGTTATGATCTTGGGTTCTTTGGGGGACCCCCACTCAGTTCCCAAATGAGTCACACATGGAGTCTTTATTTGTAAACTTCCGGCCTTAGCTTGGCTTGTTTCCTGCCTGTTTTCTTAATTTATATTATCCTGTCTACCCTTTGGCCTCTGTCGACCCATTTTCTTACTTCTTTAAATCTTTCTCTTACCCCCTGGATTGCTGTGTAACTGGGTGGCCGGCCCCTGATGTCCTCCTCTTTCTCGGGCTATTACTCCAGACCAAACCCCTCCTCCCAGTTTTTTCCTTCTATATATTCTCTCTGCCTGATAGCCTCACCTGTCCTTTCTCCTACCTCACTATTGGCCATTGAGATCTTTATTAGACCATCAAACGAGACAGGCAATTTATCCCAGCTTCACGGAGTTAGAAAAGTGCAACATAAACAAAAGTAACGCACCGTAAAATAATATTCCCAACAGGTGTCCTTTACACTGATTGATAGGTATGGCTGAAAGCTTTCCTGTGTGTGCCCTGTGATGTGGCTGTCACTTCCAAAGCTGCACCAAGTCCTTATCAAAGAGGGAATTCTAGGAATTTTGCTGAGATGTTCTATAATGACAAATCCCTGACCTCTGGGGAGTGCAACGTGGAGGTCATCTCAAGCAGTCTAGGGATGGCACAGAAGTGGAGCCGGGAAGGCGTGAAGTTGGACTTTCTACTACTGACTCACCAAGTTCAGAGAGCAAGAAAGTGTCCAGTAGCATCGAGTACTTAGTAGTCCCATTCAGGGTGGCTGAATGTCACTGATGAGAAGGCACAGAGAGAGCACACATCAATGCAGGCTGCTTTTAGAGGGACTTTGTCCCCACAGAGAGCCAGCCAGCTCAGAATAATCATGACAAGAGTGGACTTGAGAGCCAGGAGGTTTGAGTGCCAGCTCCACTACTTACCACTTGTGCGTATTTCTTTGGCCACCAAAGTAATAATGGTTATCCTGGTTATCATTAGAGCAGAGTGACCACAGACACTGACTGAGACAATGCAGAGAGCACTTAGAACAACACAAAATGGTAGCTTTATAATAATGGAAACCAAGAAGGTTTTAGACAAATTAAAAAACAAAGGGTTTATCAGAGACCAGGCCCATGAGACCCACATTTTCTGACTCTGAGGTAGAATAAGAGAACGTGAAGAACATGCTAGCACAGAGTTGAGTGGTGTTGACATCATGTGACTAATAGACCTCTTGGGAGATCTTCCTGTATCTCACATTTTAATCATAAACAAGTTGGATGATAGTTTTCAAGAGAGAGAATAAAAACACATGGCTTCAGCACCTGCTGTGTTTGAAGGATGACCTATAGAAGCCGCTCACCCCACCCCTTTCCTGCATGTGCCAAACTAGAAATGCCTGAGACTTTAGCACCTCTTCAAAGCTGTTTAGCTGATAGAGGCCAGAACATAAACATCAACTTACCTTATCTACTACTCTGTGGTACACCATCGTTTCCAAGTTCCCGTTGTGATCCAATGGGCCTGCCTCTTGCCGAACGCTTGCCTGAGACTGCCCTTTGATCTGAGCATTAGATAGTGGCAAGAAGCAACTCAAAGGAGAAAAGTTTATTGAGACTTAGTTGAGACTTACTATTGTGCAGCAAGACTTATTGTTGTCCAAGGCAGACCAAGGCCTCTTGATCTTGAATTTCCAAGCCTCTACAACTTAGAGTCAAATCAATTTCATTCCTTTGGAAATTTACCCAGTCTGTGTTATTCTACTAGAGAATTATACATAGACTAAGATACAGGTCTCATTACAACCTGGATTTGTCAGAACCTTGATTTCCCAGCCTCCAGAAATTCTGGTGTTTATAAGCCACTTATGGGACTTTTTAAAAGCAGCCTGAACAGTTTAAGACACTGAAATATCCCATTTTATTACAAATTATTGGTGATGAAGGTACGTTCTTGGGCCAGAAGAGCTGAGTTCAAATCTTACCTTGTCATTTATTAATACTAATGCATACAAGGCTGCCTCTCACCTGTGTACATTTCTATTTCAATAACTTTCATTTCTTCTAAATGCAGTAAAAAATTGCCTAATATTTTGAGCCACCTAAATAAACAATTGCTGAATACTTGGTACAGATATAGGTGATCTCAATGCATTACTTTAAAATAATGAAAACCACGTGTATGTCTAGCCCCGTTTCATGATGAGAAATCTGAGGATCAGAGACATGAAATAATTTGTTCAAAATCACTCATAATAAGTATTCATATGCCTGGAATTGAATGTAAAATAATAAAAAAATCACAAAGGGCAAAAGCTCTATTATATATAACAAGAGCATGAAGGATATTTTGCATGGTCATCAACAATTGAGAGTGCAAAGATTATGTGAATCCAACTTCATCGAGCATCCTCCTAATTAATATACATTCACAGTTCCAAGGACAGGAAAGTAAAGAGGGACATTGAACAAAGCCAAAAGGATCTTCTGGAGTTCAGGGCAGCTTCTAAGGAGAACAGAGTTAGGACTGGGAAAACTTTTTGCACTTGTGATCAATAGTCAGTGGGGTAAACTATTGTAGAATATTATTTTAAGATGGGTTACATTTGTTGATGCAGTGGGTCAGTTGTTGTAAGGATGTAAAGATGTGTTGCATTCTTTCATGTTGTATTTGCTTAGCTCTGTGAGGCTGTGATTCTTTGCCTGTCTAAAACACTGATTGGTCTAATAAAGAGCTGGACGTCCAATAGCAAGGCAGGAGAAATGATAGGTGGAATTGGAAGGCAAAGAGACTAAATAGAAGAAAAGGAGAAGAAGAGGAGGGCATCAAGGGCCAGTCACCCAGCTACAAAGCAAGCGACGGAGTGAGAAGGAAAGAAAATTACAGAGATAGAGACAGATAAAAGCCTAGAGGCAAAAGATAGACAGGATAATTTAAGAAGAGCTGCCTAGAGATAAGCCAAGTTAATGCTGGGCATTCACAAGCAAGAATAAGACTCCGTGTGTGATTTATTTTGGAGCTAGGTGATGCCCCCCACAAAAAAAGCCAAAAGAGTAAAACAACCAACTACATTTTGACATTCCAATGTGTGGCTAGAGTAGCAGAAAATCCAACTACAGAACTGAACCAGAACACAGGGATATTATTATATTATTAGGTTCTTCAAAAGACAAATATCAAGATGAGATTAAACATTTAAGGATCCGGTCAGAGGAAATGAATGAGAGAAATACAGGTCTGTATGAAATGAAGTAGAGAAAAAGCTGGAGACAGCTGGCAACAACTTAAGGTTCTGGCAAATCTAATGTGGAGACAAGGACTGTTCAGTCTAATGAAAGCTCATTAGACTCATAGACACCATCAGAAAAATCCATGAGCCTAAGTCAGCATCAATAGACTGTCAGTGATGTCATGAACGGGGTTTCCTAAGAGTCCTTGCACTCCACTACCCAGCAGGAACCGCCTGACTGGCTCTGCCTTCAAGCAAAGTTACTTGTGTATTTTCAAGATTAGTTGGTAGCGCTGATCTACAGCCACGCTCCTCCATCACTGGATGCATTCCCATGTCTCCTTTGTCTCATTCCCAAAATGTCTCTGTTGGAACATCCCTTTGGTTCTCAATGTTTTGCAGAAAAAAAAAGTCAATTAGTCACCTTTTTTCTTTTGAGACAAGGTCTCATACATCCCAGGCAGCCTCAAATTCACTATGTAGCATGTTTGATCTTGAACACTGGATCCTCCTGCCCCTACCTCTCATCAACTGCTGGGATAACAGGTGTGTGCCACCAGGACCAATAAGAATCAAACCCAGCGATGGTGGCAAACGCCTTTAATCCCAGCACTTGGGAGGCAGAGGCAGGTGGATCTCTGTGAGTTTGAGGCTAGTCTAGTCTACAAGAGCTAGTTCCAGGACAGGCTCCAAAGCAACACAGAAAAACCCTATCTCTAAAAAACAAAACAAAACAAAACAAAAATTAAACCCAGAGCTTCCTACACACAGTGCAGTGACTCTAATACCTGAGCTACCACCTCAGCCAATCGGTTAGCTTTTATTAAGGACTTACCTCTACCAATAGCTAAGCTGAACACTTGATCTATTTTTTTCTCTTACAGTCTTCACACCCAAGAGAGGAAGATATTACCATTACCAGCCTACAGAAAAGAAAAAACAAATTTAAGGTTTAGAGAAAGTTAAAGGATATCCCTAGTAATACAAACCTAGAAAGGCGCAATGTCTAGGTTCAACATAGGTATCTGACTCCCAAAGCAGATTTCGATATTGAACCCCTGGTAATACTAATTTCACAATAAATAATGTTATTATGAGAATTAAATGAAACCACCCAGGTAAAAGCCCACAGTGCATTGCTCAGGTAGCAAGAGCTTAAGAAATATTATATTTGCTTACTAGTTCAGCCAAGATTCGGCCCCAGTTCTAACTAATGGCAATGTCTGTGACTTGGCCATGGATCTTGAATATCCACCTTCCAAAATCACCATTCTTATTATCAGATAGTATTGGGCGTAGCTGGAAAGGGTGTTTACAAAGCAAAGAGGAGCTGGAAATATGTGTCTTCTTTAAAGAAATAGTATCAGTCATACAGATAGAATTCAGTGATAGGGAAGTCTAGAAATGCCAGGTATGTTTCCTCTCATTCTCCAGGGAAGAAAGTCACACAGGTGTGGCCTGTTTCCTGCCTATTCATAGATAGAATTATGTAAGATTTTTGAAAGTGCCAGTGAGAAAAGGATGACATGAATCACATTCTATCCAATTTTAAAAGAAAATGGAATGTTGTAGAAGCTTCCAGATGTTTACTTTTGGCTAAGATAGCACAACAGGAATAAGATTTCCTGTTCTACCAGAAACAAACAGGCAAACACTTTTTAAAAAGAGGAATACCAAATGATAGTGGATTTGCATGTTTGAGTCTAGGGACATGGGACAGTGATCCCTGAAAAAACAGACCCACAAGGGATAAGTATTGCGAGAATCCCCTGACTATTGCACAGAGAAAATTTCCAGGCAAAACCAGGTGGTTGAGCTTAGAGATCAACGTTAATTCTAGGAGAAAAACAAGAAAGCTAGTATTCACATAGCATAAAATAAGGGAAGGAGTTATTGGGAGGGAGGGGAAAGAGAGAGCTGGAGATGGGAAAGAGAGGCAGAGGGGAGAGAATCTACTTCCTCCCAAAATCTGCAGAGATCCCCAGTCCAGCTATTTAGTACTGGTTGGTGCATACATTTGGAGAAAATACTGGCAGTTGGGAAAATAATTGCACAAGTTTAACAAATAGGCAGAGGGAACAAATCCTCCAAGTCAAACAAAGCTGGAAATAGTTGCAGCATCTCCACACCACAGTGGAAACCCTACTCACTGTAGAGCAGTCATAAGGACGTCGATTTAGAGTTAGGACACCGTCGGCTCTGAGAAATTGCTCTGGTACTACTCAGAGAAGCTCAAAGACTTGAAAGCATTAAACTAATTTCTTCACTATCTCAAATAAAATCCAAGACTATTTATGGAGGGACAAACCTGTCCATTCATGATGAACTGCGTAAAAAAATGTTGAAGGAAATCAACAGCACACTAGACACTAAGAAAGAAGGGTTTTTAATTTGGTGATACAGCAACAGAAATCATCTATGGTGGTTTGAAAAGAAATGGATCCCAAAGGGAGTGGCTCTATTAGGAGGTGTGGTTTTGTTGGAGTAGGTGTGACCTTACTGGAGAAAGTGTGTCACTGTGCAGGCAGGCTTTGCAGTCTCTTATATGCTCAAGCCACACCCAGTGTCTGAAACTGCTTCCTGCTGCCTGTGCAGGATGTAAGGGCTCTCAGTTTCTGCTCCAGCACCACGCCTGCCAGCATACCACCATGTCACACCGTGATGAGAATTGACTGAACCTCTGAGCTGTAAGCCACCCATAGTCACATATTACTGTTATCAAATAGTATGTACCATACATAATTGTAAACTCTATATTTTTATATAGTAGGCTTTTTACGCTATTAACAGCACCAACCAATGAGTGATGCATTGTGCAACAACACTAGACTGTCTATATCATCATAAGGTAACAGGAATTTTCATCTCTATAATCACATTTGGGCTATCATTGACCAAAAGGTTAAATGCAGTGTACACTACATTTGTTTGGTTTTCCTTTTATTCAAATGGGAGTATTATAGATAATCCCTTGGCACTTAGTTCTTTTCACTTACTATATTTGCTTCACTCTCCTATGGGTGGGCATTTGATTTCTTTGCAGGTTTTAGCTGTCATGCAATAAACTCTCTTAAACATGTATAAAGGTTGCTTTATATTCCTAAGAGTAAAATTTATAGGTCACCTGGAATGCTGGTCAGTTTTAACTATCAACTTGGCACAATCTAGAACCACATGGGGAAAAGATGCTTAATGAGGAATTACCTTGTTTATGTTGGCATGTAGGCATGTCTGTGGAGATTGTTAGTTAATAAAGGAAAACCCAGCGCTCTGTGGGTGGCAACTAGGTAGGGACTGCCTAAGAAGAGAGCAAGCAGCAGGGATGCATGTACTATCTCTGTTCTTGACTGTGGATGTGATATGACTAGCCACTTGAGTTCCTGCCTTGGTTTTCAAAGAAACACTTTGTCTCCCATGTTGCTTTTCATCAGGGCACTTGTCAGAGCAATGGACACAAAACTAGAACACTTGATAGATGCACATCCATCATTCAAAGATAATGCTAATCTGCTTTCCTAAGTGACTGCACCTGCTTACAGCCCACTCGTAATATGAAAGAATTGATTAAATTTAAGACTTTCCCTTCCTTTCTTTTTAATTAAAAATTACCCTAGCCTTACTATCCTTAAGTGTATACAAGAAATATAATTCTTTCCTGGAAAACAAAATCTAAATTAGTAGAGAAGTCATACCTGAGAAAAATGGTCAGGAATTCCAAGATATATAAAAATTGTGTCGCCTCCCAATAAGGCGATAACATCCCTCAAAATAAATGTAAGTTTTCACTTTAATTGTTTAAACAGGGAAAGGCTCCGGCAAACTGGGACAAGTTGATGACTGTGCTGGCACGTTTTATGTCAAGTTGACACAAGGTAGACTCATTTGGAGGGCTGGAGAAGTGGCTCGGATCTGATAAGTCACTCATGAAAAGATGGCTGAGCAATTACTGTATAATGTTGCGGCTTGTAGCAGCTCAGACTATAAGAGCACTTGCTCTTCTCCCAGAAGGCCAGAATTCATTTCCCAGAACCTATGTCAGGAAGCTCACAACAGTCTGCAAGTCCAGTTATAGGACATTCTTCTGGTCTCCACAGGCACTTAAAGACATGTGACATACATACACATACCCATAAAATATACACATAATTTAGACTCATTTGGAAAGAGAGATTCTCAGCTGAGAAAATACCTCCGTAAAATTTGCCTGTAGGCAAGTCTGAAGGTACGTGTTCTTGATGAAGGACTGATGCAGGCTGGACCAGCTAGCTGTGGGTTGGTGTAATCCCCGGGCAGACGGTCCTGGCCTGGGTGGTACAAGAAAGCAGACTAAGCAAGCCAGTAAACCATACTCTTCCATCCCTCCGCTTCAGTTCCTGCCATTATTTCCCTGACAAGTAAGCCATAAGATTAAATAAATCCTCTCCTCCCCGAGTTGCTCTAGGTCATGTATTTCATCACAGCAATAGAATCCCTAAGGAAGACCTTTGTCTGATGGTTGTACAGCCAGTTATCAGCCGACTTAGTACCTGCACTAATTGGCTGTCATTACAGCTATGTGAGATGCTCAACTTGTGTAGACAAAGGTCTGTTTGGCCTCACAGCTTTAGAAGCCCTGGTGGTCCTATAGTGCAAACACACAGAGGAACAAAACAGCCCTCTCAGGGCCAAGAATCTAGACAAAGAGAGAAAAAGCAGAATCCTATGATTCCCCTTCTGAGTCATAGCCCTACTTCCAGAAGCTTCTGTAGTCTCCTACCATTGTCTCCCTGGGAGCTAAGCCTTTGAGAATTACAGAAGCACCCGGGGTCTGCTTTATTTTTAGTTTTTGTCCGAGCTCTCGATAAAAGACCTCCAAGGAAAAAGAGAAGTCTGGGCAGGGCAAACCAGAGGAATGTTGGGTAGTTTCTAATTTTCTGAATGTTTTTCAGTAAGAGAAATGCCACAAACTCTACTGAAGTCATACCCTAGTACTTTAAGTAGTAGGTTCTTAGCGCTCTAAAGTAAGCAAGATGAATTTGAATGCTAATTGTAGAGGAAACGCTCCTGGGGGGGCGGGGTGGGGGGAACTGTTCCATGCACTTAGGTAAAATGGAGTGGCTTTTTTGAAGTGATGTGGACAACAAGGAATCTGCTCTTCAAAACTCAGTCATTTAAGTATTTACATGGCTCTTACAATGGGCACAGTACTGGAGAGAAAATTTATATCATAATCATACTTTTATGTACTATATTTTGAAGTAAATTGAAATTCTTTATGTACAATACTTTATTCCCTTTGTTGGAGTCAAAGCGTTAAATTCCATATTTTGAAAGGGTTAAAGAAATTTTACTTACAGTGCCTCTTTTCTGATATTTTCAGTCAGAGCTATGAATCACTTCATGTTGAATCAGCAACCTAACCCATGATTATATCATTAGCGCTATGACCAAACACTGTTTTTAAGTGCCGAAGTCTCTGCAAATACACCATCAGTCCATCTTCTGTTACCAATGGCACAACACCACAGATTATGTAAGTTGTACGTAAAAGAAGGTTATTCGGAGTTAGGATTCTGGCCAAAGGTCAAGGACCCACACATACTGATGGCCTGCTTGCTGACAAAGTTCAGAGGTGGCTTGGGACATTACATGGTGAGAGACAGGGAACTCAAGAGGCACAAGCCTTGCTGGCTTTTAGAGCAGGCCCACTTCCAAGCTAACCCATCAGTTGCATGCATGGAGCGCCAATCACATGATAAGGTCTCCGTCGGTCCCACTTTTGACTCTCATGATAGGAACTGAGTTTCAACATGAGTTTCAAAGGCTTCACTTAGGGCACGCTGCAGATAAAGGAAGGATAGAGTTAGATTGCAGTAATATATTTCAAGATGTAAAGTCCATAGTTTTCATCCATGCACATACATTTAATGTGCATGATGCAAAGACTTGGGGAAGAGAAGGGGTGGATCTTGGCTGCTGGCAACAGGAAGTTGCCCTCTGCTTCTCTGCTTTTAATGTGAGCATGAGCCTTCCAGGAAGTTTGTGAAAATGAAAGGTCTGACTGTGGACTCTGTCTACAGGGGCTCCTGAGAGTTCCTGTTTTGCCAACCAATAGTGTATATGCCGTGAGGCTGCGGAGGCCGCCTGTGAAGGATGAGGCTCACCTATGTGAAGTAGGGTATGCTTCCCCCATGACTCCTGTGCCTTTACCTTGTTGTGTATTCCTGTAGCTGATAATCCTGCCTATCTGAGTTGTCATATCTCTTTACCTTGTGGTGGTGTGTTGTCTGTCTCCTTACTGCATCTGGGAGGGCACAGAGCTTGTCTGTCTTCTTCACCTCCTTATTGCTAGTCTTTGTAACGTGTTGAACCATTGCTAGGAAAGATTTATTGGTTAAGTACTATACATGCATGAAGTTATAGTGTGTGTGTGCTTTGGGGTTACCAGGTATATTCTACATTAATTATTGGTAACACAGGTTGCCAAATGCATTGCATTTACACAGCAGACAGGGTATCAGTGGCTAGAAGTATGGTATCATGCATGCACTCACCAGCTTGCAAGGACTCTGAAGTCCCTGTCCCTGTGTCCCAGTACATCCTACGGGGTGATAATGACTGTGCTCATAGTACTGGGAGAGAGCTGAATTACTTACAGACAGTCACTTGCAGAAAGGTACATAGTAAACACAGAATGACTGGAAATCCAAAACTTAGAATGTTTTTAGCATGGGTAGGTGTATTATTTATGAAGTCTAGAAGCTTCCTAAGGTATGAGCCATATCCGGTGCTTTGAGTGGAACAGATCAAGCCTACGGGCAGATGGATGGTTTCCAAGCTTCTCAAAGACACTGAGGATCTGTGTAAACCTACCCAGACTCTCTAAGGGGAAGTTGGGCAGAACCAACAGTCGCGGCTCTGGCCCAGAAAACTCTACCACTGTGCAAAGGAGCTCTGCCTCTCTTTGATCTCATATTGACATTTCCAATAAGTTTCTCCAATAACAATTAATTTTTTATTTATTATGTATACAATATTTCATCTGCGTATATGCCTGCAGGCCAGAAGAGGGCACCAGACCTCATTTCAGATGGTTATGAGCCACCATATGGTTGCTGGGAATTGAACTCAGGACCTTTGGAAGAACAGGC
>LOEQ01014495.1:4052-20739 GCA_001685075.1 Bramus lutescens | reverse complement strand
CCCATGGCTATCAACGAAACAAGGCCCATCAAGATGCAGTAAGACTGCACACCTCCCCTTCTATTAAGGCTGGGCAAGACAACCCGGTAATAGGATTGGGTCCCAAAATTCAGCAAGAGTCAAAGACAGTCTGCGCTCGCACAGTTAAGAGTTCCTCAATAAGACCAAGCTGCACAATTGTCATATATATGCAGAGAGACTCCACATGCAACTGTATTGCTCTCAGTTCAGTCTCTTTGTGTCACTATGAGTCCAGGTTAGTTGATTCTGTGGGTTTTCTTATGATGCTCCCAACATATCCAGCTTAGGCAATCCTTCTTGCTTCTTTTCAGAAGGATTCCCTGAACTAAGCCTAATATTTGGCTGAGGATTTCTGCGTTTGTTTCCATCAGTTACTGTATGAAGCTTCTCTGATGATAATTGGGCTAGCAACCAATTTTTTAGGGGGCTGTCTGATTTACCTTTCCCATGATAATATTTTTCTAGTTCCATTCTTTTGCTTTCACATTTCCTCATGGCATTGTTTTTAACAGCTAAATAAAACACCATTGTTATATTTTCTTTATCCATTCTTCAGCAAAGGGACATCTAGGTTGTTTCTAGATTATGGCTGTCAGAAATAAGGCTTCTATGTACATAATTGAGCAAGTGTCCCTGTGGTATGATTGAACGTCCTTGGTTTATATTTCCAAGATTTATATAGCTGGACCTTGAGACAATCAATTCCCAATGTTCTGAGAAACCACCATATTGATTTCCACAGTAGCTGTACAAGTTTGCACTCTCACCAGCAATGAAGGAGCATTACCCTTGCTCCACATCCTCTACAGTATGAGCTATAACTTTTTTTTTAAATCTTAACCATTTTGACACGTTTAAGATAGAATCTCAGTGTCAAACTGGGTCAAGTCCAAGTGGATCAAAGGCCTCAATATAAAGCCAGATACACTGAACTGCAGAGAAGAGAAAATGGGAAATAGCCTTGAACCCATTGCCACTGAAGACAGCTTCCTGAATAGAATACCAACAGCAAAGACACTAAAAGAGACAATTAATAAACTGGACTTCATTAAACTGAGAAGCTCTACAGCAAATGACACTGTCAATAGTACAAAATGGTGGCCTGCAGGATGGGAAAAGATCTTCATTAACCTTGAATCTGACGAAGGACTGATTTCAAAAATCTATATAGATCTCAAGACACTAGACATCAGCCTAAACATGAGCTGAACAATGACAACACTGAATACACCAAACTGAATAGTCGAATACTTCAGCCCTGCCCCAAAAATATAAGAAACTGAGGAAAGCTTGGAACAGGAAAGATGGTTGTCCCCTAAAAAGTGCAAAATGATCATCCTTGAAAGCATACACACAAGTAACTTTATACAGCAAAATGATCAGCCTTGAAAACATCCACATGAGTAACATTATACAGACTGGATTAGTTATAGTTAGGAATACATATTATTATACAAATACACATGTGTATGCAATAACAATTTGTGAAAAAGGAGGCCACGAATGTGAAAAAGAAGTAGTAGAGGTGTTTCAAGGGAAGAAAAAGAATGGAGAAATGCAGCAATTATATTTTATTCACATTTTTTAAAAAAATGATTAAAATGATGTAAACCAAAGCAGCACAATATTTATGGAAGAAGGTGAGGCTGAAACTATGATGACAAATGTTGTCCTTCTGTTTCCTCTATAGGATTAAAACAAGGTTTAGGTGTTTTGTTTATTTGTTTGTTTTCAATCTGTGTGTATGTTTGTAAATTCTTAGTTTATGATAGTGGAATTAAATATCAACCATTTTATGTATTAATATTATGATTGAAAAGCATATTTAAACTGGGCGCATATGGCTGAACACACCTGTGTTCTCAGAACTAGGGAATGTGGAGTAGGGGAATGAAGAGCTGCAACCAGTCTTGGTTATATAGTTATTTCAAGGTCAGGTTCTTCTTAGCTAAAGATTTGCAAGTAGCTGCCTATAAATAGAAACTGCCCCAAAATAGAAAGAAAAGACAGAAAAAAATGAGAGGAAAGTGAATCTGAGTATTTTGTTAGAAAGAATATTTTTGCTTCACACGATTTCTTATAAGTTAGCTATCAATAAATATTTAATTATAGATCATAAAACACATAAATTGAACCCATACATAATCCACAGTAATCTTATAGCTTACAAATCAGTAACATCAGTTTGTTTAATGCAAAGAAATTACTGTTGCTCCATGAATGAACAGTTATATATAATATATAAATGTATATATCATGTATAATTATATGTGACATATAATTTTATGCATATTTGAAAGAATATATACAAAAGACAGAGGCAGAAAATGAATTTATAAGGAATTATATCATGCCAAAACTTCAACTCAAAACATTTAAAGCATGAAAAAGAGCTTCTGAGAAATTCCTAGAGAAAGCTATGAAGGTCTCTATTTCTTATGTACTCTCGAAAAATAAGGTCTAATTTATTTTTATTTCAAGTGATTTTCACAAAAGGGAAACAAAATTGCAATTTAGACAGAAATCATTTATTTAAAAGATTATAGACCTCAGCACAAGGCAAAACAAATGGAAATAGTTTTGCAACAACTAGAATTTATGCTGTAAATATAGAAAATTTTCTTTTGCAAAAAAAAAAAAGAAACATAAAACCAAACAAAAAACAAGCAAACAAAAAAGAAAACAGCAGTTTGGGAGGAGTTAGCCTGAGACAGCAACTTCTGCCAGAGCAGGCCCAAGACAAAGACCTTCATAGGAACAGGCCTCAGCCAGTGACCTCAGTCAGAGGCAGGCCCAAGGCAGTGACCCCAACAGGAGCAGCAATGAGCCGGTGACCTTCACTGATATGTGCATGAGCAAGCACCTTCCACTGATGCAGGCCTTAGAAAGTGACCTCCAAGGAAGCAAGTACAAGGAAACCACTGCTGAAGAAGCAGGCCCAAACCAGAGACCTCTGTGGACCAGGCCTGAATCAGCAACTTCCAAAGGAGTAGGCCCGAGCAAACAACTTCTGCCAGAGCATGCCTGAGCCAGAACCCTCTACCAGAGAAGGCCCAAAGCAGTGAGTGATCTCAGCAGGAGCAGCCCCAAGCAAGCATCTCTGTGGAAGCAGATCTGAAGGACCCCTGTAAATGTAGAGAGACCCCTAGGAGCACTTGGCCACTTCCAGGAACATTGAATGACCTCTGGGTTGATTGGAACTCTTGTCCCAGCTGTACCACTTGCAGAAACCATCTGAGACTTGGATCCACTGGCACCTGGAAGAGCCATCACCCAAGAAACAGCCCCAATTACACCAATCCAAGGAAAATATGGGTAGACAAGGTAAGAAGACACTCAACGCCACAAAGAGTAACATGACACCAATAAAAACAAATGTCCTTACAAGAGCAAGACATGAACAACCAAATATAGATGAAGCAGAAGACAATGAAAAATAACATTAGAAGAATGTTTGAGGACCTTAAAGAACTAAAAAATTCCTTCAAAGAAATGGAGAAAAAGACAAACAAAAAATTGAAAGAAATCAACAAATCCCTTAAATAAAACCAAGAAAAAGCAATCAAACCGATGAAAGAAACTATTTAAATCTTAATTGAAATAGAGAAATAAGGAAAACACAAATCGAGGGACTTCAAGAAATGGAAACTATGAGGAAACTATCAGAAACCAAAAATGCTAACATAAACAGCATAATACAAGAGATGGAAGAAAGAATCTCAAGCACTGAGGATACAACGGAGGAAGTAGACTCGCCAGTCAAAGAAAACATTAAATCTAAGAAAAGATTAATATCTATATTCCAGAAAATATGGTATACCATGAAAAGCCCAAATGAAAGAATAGGGATAGAAGAAGAAGTTATCCATTTCAAAAGCACAGAAAATATATTCAACAAAATCATATAAGAAAACTCTTAACACTGCTTTCATTGCAGTCCATAAAATTGTGTATGTTATGTGGTCATTTTTGTTGAATTTTAGGAATACTTTTATTTCTTCCTTGACAAATTGGTAATTCAGGTGTGCATTGCTTAATTTCAATTTGTCTGTGGACTTTCTGAAATTAGTGTTGCCAGTGAAATTTAATTTTAAGCAATGGTGATTTAATAAGATACACAGAGTTATTGCATTTTTTTTATATCTGTTGAGGTTTGCTTTGTTATCTAATATATGATCAATTTTTGAGAAGGTTCCATGAGATGCTGAGAAGAAATACATATTCTTTTATATTTGGATGGAATGTTCTACAGATGCCTGATAAAGTCCATTTTAGATATAACATATGTTAGTTCACTTATTCCTCTGTTAAGTTTCTGTCTGGCATACCTGTCCAGTGGTGACAGTCAGGTGTTGAAGTCTCCCACTATTAACGTGTGGTGTATGCTTTAGTAGTGGTTTTTTGTTTCTTTTACATATATAAGTGACCTTGTATTTGGTGCATAGACATTCAGTATTGATATTTCCTCTTGATAGAATTTTCCTGTGACAAAGATGAAATGTCTTTCTTTGTCTTATTTGATTGATTTTAGTTTGAAGTCCAATTTGTTAGATATTAGGATAACTACCCCAGCTTGTTTCTTAGATCTATTTGATGGGAAAATTTTTCCCCAACCCTTTACTCTGAAGTGATGTCTGTCTTTGAGGTTCAAGTGCGTTTCTTGTATGCAGCAGAAATATGGATGCTGTTTTCATATCCAATCTGTTAGCCGGTGTCACTTTATAGGTGAGTTGAATCCATTTATATTAAGGAATGTTAATGGCCAGTGATTGCTAGTTCCTGTTATTCTATTTTTCATTGTTGGTGATGTTATTTTGTGTGTTTTTTTCCCTTTTGTGGGGATTTACTGCTATTAAATTTCTATAATATGTGTTTTTGTGGATGTAACTAACTTCCTTGGATATTTTGTGTAGGTCTATCTGAGTTTTTGGCTAAATATTCATTAAATCTGGTTCTGTCATGGAATGTCTTGCTTTGTCCATCTATGGTGATTGAAAGTTTTCTTGAGCATAGTAGTCTGGGCTGGCATCCATGGTCTCTTAATGTCTGCATAACGCTTGACCAGGACATTCTGGCTTTTATTTTTTACATTGAGAAGTCAGGAGTAATTCTGATAGGTCTGACTTTATATGTTCCTTGACCTTTTCCTTTGCAACTTTTAATATTCTTACTTTATTCTGTATGTTTAGTGCTTTGATTATTATGTTGCAAAGGGACTTTTTTGGTTCAGTCTATTTGGTGTTCTGTTATCTTCTTGTATCATCATATGTATGTCTTTCTTTAGATTGGGAATGTTTTCTTCTGTGATTTTCCTGTGCTTTTAAGTTGGACTTCTCATTCTATCCCTATTATTCTTAGGTTTGGTCTTTTCATGGTAGCCCATACTTGGTGTTTAGCTTTTGTTAGATTTAATGGTTTTTTGACTGATGAGTCTATTTCCTTTATTATAACTTCAACACTTGAGATTCTCGCTTCTATCTCTTATATTTTGTTGTTGATGCTTGCATTTGTGGTTCCTGATCATTTTCACATATTTTCCATTTCCAGAATTCCCTTGGTTTGTGTTTTCACTATTGTCTCTATTTTGGTTTTTAAGTCTTGAATTGTTTCTTTCAACTGTTTGATTACTGTTTCTTGGTTTTCTAATTTCCTAAATTTCTGAGAAATCATGATACTGGTATACAATACGTCTGTGCCAGTTTGCATTCCCACCATATATGACAAAACACCCAAACATTCAAACCACAGAGGATTTGTGAGAGAGCAATCAGTAACTGATTATACCTGAAAGGCATGGAGTAGATATGACACACTTGTTAATGAACATTAGGAAACCTTTAAGTGTCATGAATTTTCTTATTATCTTGATAGTAGTGATGGATTCATGAATATCATATACCTGAAGACCAACAAATAGCACATTCTAAACAGAGCTGAACTGAATTCAGATACATCTAGACTGATCGAACTTATCTACATTGAGAGACTAAGAACAAATTACTTCACTAAGGATGTTAAAGTTTCTAATGTAGACAAAATATATCAATGTTTGCAATTATCTCCTTGCATCTCTGTGTTTCCCCCTGATGCATGGTTTCAGGTGTATATATATGCATTAAAAGTCTTTATGTTTGTATACTCTAAACCCCTACAGAGTGAGTTCAGAGGAATTTTTTGACTTTGATAAAGAGTGATGTAACATCTAATGTTAATTTCATACATAAAGCACTCAGCATATATTCATAGAACATATATAAATATTGTTTATTTATATGTTCACTTAAATAAAATTCACCTGATGAAGGTAAACATGTTTTGAAACACACATATGCAAATATCCATGTGTAATGGTCTTAATAAACATGGCCTTTTCGGCACATATATTTGAATACTTATCAAAATCATCGTGGAGCAGCACTGCTGGAGAAGGATTAGGAGGTTTGACACTTTTTGGAGGAAGTTGGTCACATGGTAGGGATAGGAAGGTGGGTGACTCTGAGATTTCAAAATCCCAAGCGAAGTCCAGTGTCTTTCTCTTCCTGTTGCCTGAAGAACTAGATATAGAAATCTTAGCTACTTCTCTAGCCCTAGGTCTGCCTGCATGCACCATGATACTCCCCATGACGATAAAGTACTAAAGCTCTGAAACTATAAACAAGACATTTTAATTAAATTAAATGCTTTCTTTTAGAATAGTTGCTGTAGTCACAGTGTCTTTTTGAAGCAATTAAACATTGGCTAAGACACCACGTGACATGATTTCTTAGTTTTCAAATATGTTTAAACACAGTAACATTCATGAAATTATTGTGAAATCTAAATGAATGTTAAGGTTTGCAGTGAAATCCACATACAGGTTGAGTGCTCAGCTTCCTCCTAGTCAGAAGTGCCACCTGTGTTCATCCAAGTAATTTAAACATGTCATCAGTAAATATTCAATGTAATCTTTGTCTTTAAACATTAAAAGAGCCAAAGCTCTTGTTAAATATCAGCACCAATGTCAATCTCTTAAGTTTGCTTTTTAGTATTCTAAATGTCTCTACGTATTCTGAAGACTATGTGCTTTATGAGACTCTTCTGTCGTTCTTTCTGTTTTAGTCTGTTCTTCGTTTCATTTGACATTTGGCACTTTATTACCATTTACATAAGCAAATCATAAAAACTTTTACTATGAATAGAACTGAACATAGCACTTAGATAGGTAGCATATAGCTGTCTAGCTGTCCTTTCAACATACTACATGCTCTTCATTCACATTGAAGTGGAGGAGGGAAAATAAATTAGATAAAGAACTGTAGCAATTTTAAAATATTACTTACTTGCATCATTTTCAATTTATTTTAAGTTGTAATTACCCAGTGTTGGAAGAGGTTATGTTAAAAAAAACATTTCTCTATAATATGTAATCTACCAAGAGTCAAGCAAATCAACATCTAGAACTGTAAGTCAACACTCAGAAACTAAAATTGTGTGTGTGTGTGTATTTGAACACACACATACATATTGAATATATATAAGATCTTGTAGACAAAATCATGATGGGCATCTCACCTAGTAAATCAACACCCCTGTCTTACTCAGTAGATACTCCCATTTCTCTCTCCCTCCCTCCATCTCTCCTTCCCTTCATTCCTTAGCCCATTTTCTCTCTTCTATTTTCCTGTGTATTTATTCCTCCCCCTCATACACATGTGTGTGTGTTTGTATATACTTATATTCAATTTGTAAACAGTACAATATTCAGGCTTGCAAATATAAACATATATCAAAATATACTCTGCACTTTTTTAGTGATAGAAAAAGAGTAGTCACTTTTTATTGGCATGTAACCACTGCATAGAGTACTTGATTTAATTGACAATTTCCTTTCAGTGTATCATGGACTTTACTCATGTTCATATTTTACTAGTACTTCACTTTATTATTCTGTACCCTTTTACTGTTCCCACTTGTTTCTTCCCTTTCCCCAGTCTTACTTCTGCTTTCTTTCCACAGAAATATAACCATATATAAATGTGTAACATCTTTTATTTGAATAGAAATTCTGACATAGTGTATGTCCTTGTGTGCAACTGCATATATATTTATATGCAGCCTACACATGCTATAGTTTGATATTATACACATACAGAACTAGTAAATCCTTTTTCATTTGCTCTCTGAAACCATGTTGTAGACTAACTGCATTTATTTTTTTACTATGGGGAATGACAAGTTGAATTTGACGAGCCTTGTTAAAAGAGGTAAAGGTGGATTATTACATGTGGATTTTCTGGGTGCTGATTGTGCAACTGTACATAAATTCTGTAGACCTAATGATTTTGTACATAAATTCTGTAGACCTATTGATTTTTAAAAAAACTATTTCCAATGCTATTTATATCCTGTGTGGAAATCTAAATGGGACCATACAGGACATGGATTAAAGAATTCAGCACTTGTCAAATATTGCTGGTCTCTGCTCTTTTAATTTCTCATTCCCTCAGAGTTCACTTGCCTTTAACACGTGCCTAGACTTAGTAGGCCAAATATGGAGCTCTCCAGCTAATACTTTTCTACCTATTGTGAAAGGAAAATTTTCTTTAAAGCTTACACAGTTATTTAAGTTTTATTGCAGAATGCTGTGCACTGCAGTTTGTTTTGGAATAAATGATCTCTTTTCGTTTTGTTTTGTTTTGTTTCGAGGTAAACAATTTTCTGCAGTTCTATTGTACAGTCAGGAGTCATCCTAATGCTTAGATTTTTTTTTAAAGCAACTTCTGTGAACAAGTAAGTGTTTGAACACCAGTACTTCCTTTTCTCTTCTTTCTGATTTTCTTCTGCCTTTTGTATTGGCCTTGGTCTCTCCCTGCACTCTATGGCACATAAGGATATGACTATCTGATACTACTCATAGTGAAATCAATTTAATTTTGTTGGAAAAAAATGGTCTTTTTCTCAAAGGTCACATAAACATCAAAGAAAAAATTGATGATTAAATTGCTCTTCTCAGTAATTAAACTTTCCTGAGCACACAATTTCCTTTTGAAGTATCTGGCTTTTCTCCTTTCCACTGTATATCTATAATCAGACTCACCCTATCCTTGAGTGTGCATGTGTTTTGTGCTCTTTTCATAGAAAGAATTTTTAAGATCACAATTTAGATTCTATATGAAAACTCAGGTACTGTACATCTTTTTATGCCCCAGGAATAGGGCTCCATTAAAATCTTTCATTTTAGTTTTGTTACTGGGCAGTGTATCAAATGTTGCATTTTGTAAATAGCACTTCACTCTTCTTTAAAACATCTCCTCTGAACCAGAATCTATGTATGTATACACTAAATTGAATGAAAGATTCGGCCAGAGACTGAGTCAGTTTAACTTTCCTCTGCTGCCTGCTCAATTTAATGTATTTTAATCTTTCTGAAACTTAAAAGAATATTAACATGGGGTCTTCCTTGAATGTATTCAGGAATGGAGTATGGTGATCCACTCATATGGCCCCAGCAAGCAGTTTCAGAACCAGGAGTGAAAGCCAGTCTGGAATACAGGGAAATAGCTCTCAAACCCACAGTCAGCACTAGAGATGACTTAGTGGGTACAGACACTCCTCTAGGAAGCCCAAAATAAGGTGAAAGGAGAGAACAGAATCTACCAATCCATCCCCTGACTTCCGGTTCCCTGTGCACATGCTCATGTGCATGTACACAGGCCCACACATAAATTAACCAACAAACATAATTAATAAAGTAAAAACAAAACAAAGATGGTCCAGGAGGTTAAGAAACAATTGGCATCCTCTAAATACAAAGCAGGGAGAACTAGAAACATTGTTTATACTGAGAGAAAAAATGGTTAAACACGGAATTTTTTCATTATGTTAAACGTTGAAAATATTTTAATTCATCCATGCCTCGGGATAACCAATAAAGGACTATTTTTTTCTGATTGAACAAAATTGCTTTATAGAACATAAAAATTAGATATCTGTGTATGTTCACTGAGGTTGCTCAGCAAAATATAATCAAATTTTTAAAATATGGTTCCAGTAATTGAAAACTAAATATTATTGTTACCATGTAAAAATTGAAAATTCAAAAATCCTAATGAGGTATTATTTGAAACTAAAATGACAAATAAATGGCTCACAACTTAGGATGGTCCAGTTTATGTGATCTATATATGATAATGGTTCAGGTGAAGTGTTCATTCAGCAGAAATCACAGCTTGAATTTTGAATTTCAAGGATTTCTGGGCCAGTGGAATGCAGTACAAAGTTTTCATTATACAGTCAGCAGACAACTGAGGACAGCATTCAGTCAAATAGTCCTGCTGGTGTGCAATGGATTGCTAAGCTGTGGTGTTGAATACAGATTTTTGGTTAAAAGAACTTTCATAATATTTTCAATTTGCAATGACTTTTATCATGGTATAACCCATCCTAAGTTGAAGAACTCCTATGGTTATAAAACAAATACCTTATTCTCACTAATATAGAGGAAAGAATTTAGAAACATGACAGATACATTTTATCAGTCTCTGAATTTTCTTATTATTTGATTCAATAGAATGAACTAAGAGAGTTCTCCATGAGGTAAAATGGAATAAAATAACAAGAAGACATTGAAGAGAACATATTTGATAGTTATTAATTAACTGATATTTTAAAGGACTTAAGCACTTACAATAAATGTGTATTGCATAAGTATTTTGAAATATTTACTTGACTTTGTGTTCATTGATACGTTTTGATGTTTGATGATGACCATCAAACCCATAAACTCATGTATGCTAGGTAAACATGACAACACTGTTGTATATACTCACTATTCTTTGTTAATGTTCTGGTTAACCAAATAAGTTAAGAACAGATAAATGGCTTCAGGAGTGGAGATACAGTTGAATACTAGGGTGTTTGTCTAGTTTATATGAGGCAATAAATATACTAAAACATAAAAGAAAATAAACAAATATGTGTTCATTTTAAATATTCATTAGGTACAAATCTACCAAACTGTTTTTTGTTTGCTTTTGTTTTCAATTTGATTTTTTATTTGATAAATTTATTACAACTGAAGAACATAATTCACATTTTTTTTCATTGTTTTTTGAGTTATATATATTTATCCACTCTCCTCCCTTCTTCTCCACTCCCCTTCTACCCTCTCCCAGGGTATCCATGCTCCCAATTTACTCAGGAAATCTTGTTTTTTTGTTTCCCATATAGATTAGATCCATGTGTATCTCATTTAGGGTACTCTTTTTTTGTCTAGGTTCTCTGGGATTGTGAATTGTAGGCTGGTTTTCCTTTGCTTTGTGTATAAAAGTCACTTATGAGTGAAGACATATTGTATTTGTCTTTCTGGGTCTGAGTTACCTCACTCAATATGATGTTTTCAAAATCTAGGTATTTGCCCATAAATTTCAAGATGTCATTATTTTTTTTTCTGTGTAGTACTCCACTGTGTAAATGTACCACATCTTTCTTATCTATTTTTCATTCCAGGGGCATTTAGGTTATTTCCAGGTTCTGGCTATGACAAACAATGCTTTTATTAATAGACTTGAGCACATGTCTTTGTGGTATGTATGATTGAGCATCCCTTAGGTAGATACCCAAAATTTATATTGTTGGATGCCAATTGTTTAAAAGATATGATTAAAAGATTTGGATTAAAGTTTCATCTTCCCACCTCAAAAAATTGTATTAAAAGTGAGAATTTCCACTTCAGATGATTGAATTAAGAAAAAAAATCTCACAGTGTACTTAGCTGCTTGGATTTCAGTCAATTCCAGAAATAGTCAGGTTGACAACCAAGAATAGCAACCACAAATATATAACTATTTACAGGTTTGAATTGATTTTATTTTTTATTATATATTACATACAAATATGAGTATACTAACTCTGTGTAAGCTATCAATATCTAAATTTTGAGTGAACATTTGGAGCATTCATTCAATAAAATTTTAATGATATTGAGATAAAAATCTATCATTTTAAAACTCTTCATTTGAAACCACTTCTCTTATATACAGTAATTTTGAAATCAACTTACGCTTGCACACTTGATGCATGCTTGCTATAGCAATATCAGGAAAGACAAGGCAGTGTCAGTAAAACAGCAGGCTTCCTGTGTGTAGAAATGTGTGTGTACAAATGCACACCACAGCACTGCATGGAATGGAAGAGCAGCCAGAAAGCTGTGCTTTCTCTCGTCTACAATCTTATCAGAGTACCCATGCAACTCCCTCTGAGCAGGCAATTTCACGAGAATTAAGGAAAAATATTTTTACCCATAATGTTGTCCTTCTACACCTCAATTCAATCCAGTCAATACAGGCCTCCATATTAGCTGTTATAAGAAAACTAGCGATAAATTTTGATAGCCCTCAAGAAAAAAAAAATACCTTTTTTTAAAAATATCTTTTTTGAAATCTCAGAATAACATTTATTATTTGGGGAGTATTTGTGTATACAGAAATTTAGACATTTTATTTGATTATTCACTAAAAGGACATGAAGTATCATCATCTCTTTCACAAAGAGGAAATCTAAGTAGTTTCAAAATCACAAAATTGCCTCCTTGAAAAACATCCATTGAATTTGTTTTCTCTTTTCCATATTTGTGCATCTCCTTTCCAGCATGAAAATATTTCCCTATCTTTTAAGTAAGAGTAGGTGTCTCATAGTTTTTTTGTGAAAAGTGACCAAAATAAAAGATGTCTAATTCCTCAGCACTTCAGCTTCAACATTGTGCAACTGACAGATATCAGGACTGAGGAAAAGCCTGGGGATAGCAAATACAAAGTGATCCCTCTCCTCTACCTAGGGCTGTGGCAATTGACTGACATGCTTCCTCGTGAGGTGCTCCTCGTTCTTCAGCTTCTCAGTGCTGAGATCACACAATTCATTTTGCTGCTCTTCTCCCCTCTAACAATTCTATTTCAAGTATATGGATTTCTACTGAAATAAATGTCATTTCCTGATAGAATTTCTCCACATTAGAAGGGAACTCATTCATTCAACTTCATGCTGATATCCAGTCCTTACTCCATATAAAGTTAAATATTGAGAAACAACTTTGCTCATCTCATTTTAAAAATTTATTTCTTCTTTATTTCATTTTACATTCTAACCACAGTTCTCCCTCCTAGCCCTACTTCTGTTGCCCCTTGCCTCCCCCACCAGCCCACCTCCTATCCACTCTTCTCAAGGGGTAAGGGTTCCAATGGGGAGTCAATAAAGTTTGGCACATTAAGTCAGGGCAGGACCAATCCACTCCCCCATGCATGAGGGCTAAATACATCATCCCACCATAGGGAATGGGCTCCACATACTCAGCTTATTTTTAAACAGCTTAATTGGGGAATACATAATATTTACACACAAAATGTATACATGTATTTAATATAAAAATTCAATTATTTTAATGTATCTGTACACTCATGGAGTTGTTACTATAACAGTATAATAGACCTATCATGACTTTGCTACCAAATATTGCATGTGCCCACTCCTTTCTGCTTTTTTTGGTGGTAAGGAAATTTTATGTGAGATATAACACTTCTAAAGTTTAAAGTTTTTGTTAGCATATATTGATTTTATATTAAAATGTGTTTATGAAATTTTTACTTCCTATTACGTTCTTTTCCCCATCCCCTTCCCAAAGAAACCCTTCCTTTTTCCAGCTAGTCCTGCAGGAAAAAGTAGAGCATCATTAATCACTGGCCTCTATTTCTCATCATATCTCTAGAACTTACTCGTGGGAATAATCTCGACATTTTTAATGATGGTTAGTCTCTACTGTTGACAAAAATCAGGCTCAGTGAGAAGAGAATCTCATGGAGAATGGTTTGTACTCAGTTGATATGTAGGCATTCCTGTGAGAGATATTCTAGTCGTATTACTTTAGGTGGAATGCCCAGGGTTAATATGAATAATATCATTACTTGCAGTTGGATAGTGGACTGGGTAAGATGAGATAATATACAGTCTTGATTGTTGATATGATAGAACTAGCTGTTTTAATTTCCTGCCTTAAATTTTCACAGTAACAAACTGTAACCTGAAACTGAGAGCTAAAAATATCCTTTCTCTCAAAAGTCACGTTTTATGAAGGTATTTTGCCATAGGAACAAAAATGAAACTAGGTCATTTCTTCATGACATTTTTGTCCCATCTCTTCTCTACATTCCCTTTTCTTTCCTCTGAAGAATTATATATCTTTGTGTTTCCATTTATTCACTATTTTTGAGTCATAACCAATAATTATTTATTCTGAGTATATATGAAAATCATGCTATTTCAGTTGAGCATGACAAGTTTATTTTCTTATTCTTGTAGTCATTGCACATCATTTTAGTAGTGATTTTTAAAAAATATCTACAAGTGAAGTATTCAGCAATGTCCTCAGGAAATGTGTGTTCGGGGCACATGTGGAGTTGACAGTGCAGTTCCAAGGTCATTGTGTTGGCTTTATTTCCATTGCTGTCATTTTCCTTATGTTTTAAATATTCACTTTAATATTCATTGAAAGTTTGCATATGATGAATTATTTTAGCTTTCCCTTTCTACAGAATCTTCAATCCATCTTTGAAGGGTATCTTTGATAGATAATGTAGTCTAGGTGGATTTTTTCCAACTCTTCAAAGACTGTGCTTTACATCTTTCTTGAATAGCAACCCAAAGAATTTAGCTCTCATTCTTATTATAAATTCAATATGATATTTTTTCTATCTTTTTCAAAGACTCCCTCTTTAGCATTAGTTTTAAGAAATGTGAGTATGTTCTTCATTGTGTAATTTTATTACTGTTTCCTGTACTTAAGGTTCATTCAAGTTCCTGACTATGTAGACCCACTTTATAGTAATGTTGGGTGACTGTGGACTATTCCATCTTCAGATAGTCTTCTCTGTCTCCTTTCTTTTCCCAGGCTCCTTATTCTATATATTTAGCTGTTTCCCTAGAGTATAATGGTGACTTTGCTGTTGTTATTCATGTCTTTGTATGTATGTACATTTCATTGAGAGATAACTCTGTCAGCATCTTCAAGATACCAATTCTAACTCTGAACCTATCTGCCACTGATCTCCCTCTGTAGCATTTTCATCTCAAAATTTGAAACTTTCATTTCTAGATTTTTGCCTTGGAAGAGTTTTGCATATCCGTGTCTCAAAAGAACAAATGTAATATATCCTCTACAGAACAGACATGAGAGACACACTAGTTTTAAATGCTGTTATTTTGTTCACACCAAATATTTTTGTTTCTATTTTTAAAGGCAAGTTTTCTTTGTGTAAGAGTTCTGGAAGACCTGGAACAAGCTTTATAGACCATGCTGGCCTCAAACTCACAGATATCTGCTGCCTCTATGTCCTGAGTACCAAAATTAAAGGTGTGAACCACCACCATCTGGCCAGATACCCTTCATTTTTAATATCTGACAATAGTAACTGATTGTACTTTGATAATTTATCATTATGGCTTTATTCTTCAACATAGGTTGAAATATGTTTTGGAATGCTGTTAATTTAAAAATAATTTGATCTTCTCAATCTGGTTAGAAAGAAAGATAAGCATTTAGCCTCTTATTAGTGACTCACTTCATGAAGAAAGCCTATCTGGAAATCACAAACCATTGCTTATGGCTTGTGTCTCCACTCTTGCTGTCAGAACAGAAATTCTTCTCAGTACACTGTATTTCCTCCCACCTGGATCTTTCTCATCTCAGGCATTTTCTGGTGAGAAATGGCTAATCTGTGCATGGATAAATAAGCACAGGAAGAATCTGTAAATTTCTAGAGTTCTCTTATCCACTTTCTCTCCTCTCACACAGTACTTTAAAGTCTCTCTTGTAAGTCTTCCAGGAATTTCCAAATTACTTATTACTTCAGGCAGATGACTGAGCCCATTCATTCTTCAAGGAACTGGGCTAAACAGCTTTATACCTCGTTGGTTATGTACAATCTATGAGAATCACTGCTCTTTGCTATATATATGATGGTTTTGGAACTATTGTTTCACTTTCTGGCCCTATTAGTTATTTGTTTTAGGAAGAAGAATAAATCCAGTTAATATATATATATATATAGTTACATTTTTGCTGGGAGCAAAAGTTAAATAAAACTTGAAAAATATAGTAGAACTACACTGTAGAAGTCATTTTTAAACTCTTTTTTTAAGACAGGGTTTCTCTGTGTAGCTTTGGAGCCTATCCTGGAGCTCACTCTGTAGAACAGGCTGGCCTCAAACTCACCTACCTCTGTCTCCCAAGTCCTGGGATTAAAGGAAAGTGTCACCACTGCTTGGCTATAAAAGTCATTTTTAAAACCTGTTTTCCACCTCATAAAATATGTTTAAATGTTGGGGAGATGGTTCAGTGAATAAGGACCTGAATTCAGGTACCAATACCCACATAAAAGCTCGGCATGGCAGCACATATCCATAACTCAATGATGTCACGGGCCTCAAATGGATAGATACATGTAATTCACTGGTCAAACCTACTAGCCAAATGTAAGACTTTGTAAAAGACCTACATAGACTCATTTTGTTGATCAGTAGCCTCCAAATGCACTGACAAGCACAAGCATAAACACATGCATACACAAATACACAGAATACACACATGAATATACCATGCTCTCTCTTTCTCTCTCTCTCTCTCTCTCTCTCTCTCTCT